>JBBPMD010000921.1:0-11475 GCA_038090095.1 Zangia roseola | reverse complement strand
TCATCGCGCTGTATAGGGACCCATCTGTTAAACGCAGCATATGCAAACGCTGCTGTGCTCCTTTGATACCTGGCATTTCTGCTACCGTCCGCATCAAGGGTGAGTACTCTGATGACCGACCTGCAGCGACACGGGGGATCGTTTTACTGACATGTCCTGAACAGATTCTCCCTCACACGGACACCTCATCTCCTACCAATGTCATCGCTGTCAAACGGAGCGCCGCATCCCCGCTCCTCCACTCTTACATGTCGATCCGCAGCCCCGCGAGGATGCTCAATCGACGGAGACACCGAATATGCCAATACGTGCCGCAATGCTCACTGGACATTCGGTCCATCCCGAACGGCAAAAGCGAAAGAAAAAGGGACCCCAACCTCGCTTACATCCGCATTTCGCTCGTAACGTTGGGCACGTCGTGTTTCGCGGAAATGAGAGACTCGAGGCCACTTCGTAGCTGTCATATAGTTTATGGTACACGATTGTTGAGAGCTAACAAGATGGGCAGCAGACTAGATCGATCAATTGAAATGCTAAAAACAACCGGTTCGTCATGAATTTTGGACTCGGACGCATCCTCCACGAGGTTTGAAGCAGCAACGAAGACCTCTGTGAGGTAAACTAGTCGCACTCGTTCGTCGCCCCAACTACGCACTGGAACATTTCAACTGGGTCCAGGCATCAGCCTTCTTGAGCTCCAAAAAACCCTCGATGCACGAGGCCTCGAGGTCGTTGACAACCAGAAAGAGAATGTCCTTAGTCGTAAGGGGCTGGCCGAACGCACGAAAGGTACGCTCTGCTCCGTCCTAGCATATGATCACACCGACCTCATGCGTGTTCAGAGTTCAAGAAGATCCCGGACGACGAGAAGCTCAATTCCTTCAAGGGGCTACTCAAGGGTACGTCCCTGCTGTTCGGCCATTCAGCCTCACAGCTCATGCACATCTCCGCTGCCCTATCCCGTTCCACCTAGCCTACCAACAAGAAATCGACAACCTCACAAAACGCTTGAAAGTCGCGGAATCAGCCTTTCTCAGTGTCTACAAAGTTCTTGCAGAAGCTCCGGATCCCTATCCCCTCCTGGAAGCAGCCGTGGAGCAGGCCATCACGTCCGGGGCGAGTGCGTCTCTGACTTCTGAAGTCTACGCGCTGAGGCCGGAGTCGGACGACTGAAAGGGGGAGAACACTGAGCTGAAACGGGAGAATGGCACGTTGGACACTGCCAAGAGAAAGGTAGAAACTTTGGAGAACAAGGTGAGCGTGCACATACGCTGCCCTTGCAGGGTTACTGATAATGACGCTGAAATAGATGGAGGAGTTGATTGTCGAAAAGGTCTCGCAGAAGGAGAATGAACTGAATGCGACCTATGACGAACGCATGCGGAATTATGAAGAACGGTGAGTCGCTTACTGGCTGGGGCTGTCGAACTGAGACACATTGCCGTTGCCTTCACTCATCCTGGGTTGTAGTGAACAGGACCTGACACGTCAAGTCACGCTCTACAAGTTGCAACTTCGCGGACTTTGGTTGTCAACGAGACTAACCAAGCGTGTCTTTTGGATGCTAGCTCGCGCGCCGATCAAGACCTCGTCTCAAGACTAGCTGAAGTTGATATGGTGGTCGATATCAAGCTCATCTAGTCACATTCAATTTCCTCGTGCAGAGCCACGTAGGCATTCCGAGTGACAGCTCTAAAGACCAACATGGCACGTCCTCAAGCCCTTTTTATGCGATCACATTACTCGGACCTACTCATTCAGAGGCACTGCGGGCAGAGCCTCGTAGCTGAGGGACCCGGTACCGCAACTTTACCAGACGTTGCTCATCTCGCGGCGGAGCGGCTTGTCGTACGTGGGTGGGTGTGTTGTCTATTATAGTCACAAGATGCATGTAGTGGTTATCTTATCCGAAAGTCTGATCCAACAAAAATCCGAGTCATTGACTCGAAACTATTGGCTCGTCCGCGCCTGCAAGAACATCTTCCATCCAGTAAACCTGTCGTCATCGAGTTTAACCATCGGGTCAACTACACCCAATAACTCGGATGGTATACCCGCTTCTCTGCACAGTTCCTCGGTTTGTGCAAAGTAGCGGTCCGACTCGGTTTCGCAACCCAGGAGAGTTTCTACTTCACCAAGGGCTCTCCAGCTGAACATCTTTGCTTCGATGGCACCCTGAACATCAGCATCCGCGACGACATCTAAGAGTAGTCGATGAGCTTCGGAATAATTTTTCGCGTAGAGTTCGTTTCGACCGTGGACATAGCGCATGAGTAAAAAGTCGGCAGATGAAGGTGTGGCAACCACAGTTAGAGTTTCGAGCGTGTGTTGCAGAAGAGATCGAGACAGTCCATAGTTGCCCTGCACCGATGTAACCGCTGCCTGGTAGCAGAGCACGATCAACATGAGCGAGAAATTGCCGTCTACAGCGTCGCGTGCTTGCTTGAGCAATGCAATTGCTACATCAAACCTCCGTTGAAGGAACGCTGCTGCTGCCATGGTTTCATAGAATTCCCAGCGATCCCACGCTTCGAATGACGACACGCACTGTGGCCGGAGGGGTTCGAGCTTCCGCTCGACGTCTTCAGGTGTACTATAGCCATGGTACATTCGCGCTTGCCAATGTCTTATATGTGAAGACAATCCACGACACCAATGGTCCATCGAGTGCAGAAACAGCTCGTCCGCGCCGTCACGAGACATGTGCATCTTGGCGAAGTCGAGTGTGTAACGAATCTCCGCCTTCTGCCTCTCGTTGATGCATTGCCAGGATGGGGAGTGGATAAAATCCTCCAGAAGTTGGCGCGCGCGCGAATAGTATGCCTGGTTATTGTTAGCCACGGCCGCGTTGGAAGTGGAAAGCGAGGCCATGCCATGGTTCCCAATGGCAACAAACAGCACACTAGTGGAAGAATGAGCCGTTGCAGCCGAGCCATAATTGGAGAGTTTAAAGTAAAGCCGTCCAAGGGCAAATAGGCACCGCGCCTTCAAGCCCTTTTCGGGTTGTGAACCTTCGGGAAGCGAGGAAATGATGGGCGCCAGCGAAGTGGGACGAAGTTTATGACACCTGAGTACATCAAGGAAGCATCGGCAAGCACGTAGAGTATATTGATTGTTTTCGGGATCCTTTGCAATGTCGTACTTAAGGAGATGCTCGATGTTAAGATGGTCGGAGGTGATTAGATCTCCATGCGAGTCTCGCGTGTCGGATACCGCACACAAGAAATCATAGTATATCCGACGAATGTCGACGAGAAGTTCGAGCCCCGCAGTCGGGAACTCGTCGAGGAGGAATAACCGGATAGGCGCAAGAGCCGTGACGAATGCACCAGAGCGATACGCGAGAGATACATTGGATACCATATCCAGGAGCAGCATGATGTTGGGAATCGAAGGAAATAGGCACGAGGCATGGTTCAAGTTAACGCCTTGAGGGAAGAAGGCAATGATACTGAGAACATTTGTGACGTCATCACCGAGGTCCTGAATAGATGGCGAATTCAGAGACAATCTGATTGTGAAGCCGAGGTTCTCCTTTTTACGACCTCTCTGTAGCAATCTGCTTTGTTCCACTTTCCATTTGTCCATGAGCTCCTTTCCCGTCCACCGACTCTCTCTCGCTGCGTAGGCAAGGATGTGGATAGATAATGGGTGGCACTCAACAGCGGCCAGGAGTTCGTCGACGTCATCGTCGCTGATGTCTCCGTGGTATATTTTCCTAAAGTATTGTCTTGCGGGTAACGTTTCGAGTGGTGGGACATTCAAGTCGGTCCAGCAGGCATCTCGGGCACTGCGACTTGTTCGGGACGTCAATATAACTGTCACTCCCCGAGTGTTTGCGATGTTAGCCACAATGGAGGCTATGTCCTCGGCGGAGTCTGGATTTGCTGTGTCTTCAAAAGTTTCCGCGTTATCAAGAACAATAAGCACGGGTGATAATGTGAGGTTGGATATTACTTGGCTGTAGCCCTCGACACCAAGCGCTGGAAGTCCCAGGACACCTGCGATGCGGTCGATAAAGGAACTTGGCGTTATCGTTACAGGGTCCATCCTATCGTAAGATACAAAAAAGCGCCGCCTGTAGCACTTTTGGATGTCCTCATCATTGATTAGCTCCTTGGCTAGGGAGCTCTTTCCGATCCCACCAGGACCAATCAGAGCGACGTCTTCATTGGAAAGTAAGGCACTTTTCACCTCAGCGAAGAGGCGCTCACGACCAAAAAAGAAGGCAGGAGGTGCCGGCGGTGGCTCAGGAATCAAGCTATAACATATCGTTGGCAAAAAAAATGCCAATATAATAAAATATCGCTTACGTTTTTATCTCATGGTGTTGCAACACGTGATATATTTGGTCGAGACGGATTGCAGAGACGATATTTACTTTCATCTGCCAGGATAACCATAAGCTGAGTCCAAAGCGGTCATAGCATACCAACGAGCAACATACGTTGAAAGACCTCTGTATTTGATCGAGTTCCCCCGTCCAATCGTTAATAGTCTTTTGGTCCAGGGTTGCACCGGCCACTCTACGCACGTGCCCATGCTGCAATGCTTCCTCAACCTTTGAGTGTAATTGGTTAATCGAGCTGTTTTACCTCATGTGAGTTGAACTTGAACCCCTGGTACAGAGGCACTGGACGTACGACCTGAGTGCGTCTAGCGCATCCTTGACCACGTCGCTTAGTTGCTCCACGGAAACACCATTCATGGCCCGAGCTAATGTCGAGCAAATGTCCTTACAGATCTGTGCCAGTCCCATCAGATCAAGCTTGTTTTTAATGCATTTCTGGCAAAAGATCTAATCAGCTTGCTTTTGAGCAGATGAGAGAAAGTATGAAGCAGACTTGAATGAGCAGCAATATACTGCTGATTCCTTTCAACACACTCTTTGCCAAGTCGATCGGCACCAAGTCGGCGACTTGTTGTATCAGCTGGATGGTAACATCGAGCACATTAACAGCGACTTCAGTCTTGCTTGCGGGTGCCTCCAATGAGTGCATAACATTGGAGCTTGAGGATTCCCCGAGTGTTTGCACATCCTCAGAAGGCTTCTGTTGTAAGACCCTCAGACCAACTCTCTGAGGGCGACAATTGACTCACTTTTCCTATCCATCGTTTTATGTGCTTCATGTTGTAAATGAACGGGTACAGATCCCCAGCGAAAGGAAGAACTCTCGGTCTGTGGGACTGAGGGGCTGTGGGAGAGAAGGCGGTGAAGAATGCAGTAGGAATGATTGGTGGAGATCGATGAGAAAACGAGGAACGTGTGAGCTGATTCGGACAAACAAGCGCTCACATATCAGACTTTATACGGTTCGCCCTTTCCTTGTCAACATCGTAGCAGCGCTAGCTTGCCAGTCCCCGACTCCCGTTTGAGACGTACTAACTAGTTCTCGTGATTCAGCCGGAATGATCACCATTCATTGTACTTTGTATGCCAACCTTCAAAGCTCGAGCAACCTTGAAGTGTCATCAGGTCTCGGTGCACTTGCAGCAGACAAAACCCTACCTCTAGTATCGTGCCAGCGGTAATCGAGGACGGTTGTATTCAAGTTCATATATGTACCAAAACTAGCGTCTGAGTCCTTGATAGCCACTGGCGGCGACAAGTCAGGCGGCGAATACCAGCCATAGAGATGATGCGGAATGTGCAACAGTGGCTTTGGGCTCGTTGCGTCCAACTCGAATTCGCAGATTGTTCCAGGACTGAAATGAGTATCCGATCGATGATTGTCGCAGGAAAAAGGACCTCGCATCCTCTTGTCCGTCCGAGTTGTCATAATCCGTAGTATCGACTCCCATATAAGCTGTTGACCATGCAGCGATATGAGCGGATCCCTATTCTGGGTAAATCTATACGCAACTTGAAGCAGCGCAAACATCCAACGACGCATGTCCCCACAATTCGTCCGTCGACCACATGAAAGCGGCTCCCGAATCCAAAAACGGTTGCCGTGACCCTGCCGTGGAGCCCGAGAATGATATACCCAACACTAGAACGTGTCTTTGTATGACTGGGTAGAGTAGAAAAAGTGTTGGTAACAGCTTGAGTGAGCGGCTCGAAGATCATAGGATCGGGTGTCGGCGCAAGGAAGCTAGGTGGGCCAAGACCCGGAACGAGATCATATGGCTGCTTGAGTTACGTTGCAATTATTGCAGATTTGGTAGCGCATTCGAATCCCCAGGACGTGGCTTCAACTCATGTTTATGCGCTCATTAACGCAGAAATGACGACTGGTGTTGGTTACGTGTTGCTAGTGGCGTTGACTTCAAGTTGCCACCGTGGTATCTTTGATTTGAATTCGATCGTCGACCATGGGTAAGAACAAGAACAAAAACAAGGATGAGATACCCAATCCAAGCAGCCTGGCGAACCGCGATATTCTCCAACGACTCAACTTTCTTTACCAGGCAAGCGTCCTCCTGAATGGCCTTGCACCGGCTATTACCAACCACAGCGATCACTCAGGGCCCTCGATGGTGCCCAATGAAACTGGCCTTGGCACCGAGGAAGGGAACCCTCTATTAGATCCTCCAAAGCCTCGAAAGATGCGGCGGCGACGCGTGGTGAGCGTCGAGGAGTTGTCGAGGAGTTACGTGGAGACAATGAAGAGCGTGGGGCAAAAGACAAACGTCAAGATGTGCGTATTTCCCAAATGCATGTGCACCATAGACCCCCTGCTGTGCTCCTGCTTGTTTTCGTTGCACGCGGTACTCATCGCGCTGTATAGGGACCCATCTGTTAAACGCAGCATATGCAAACGCTGCTGTGCTCCTTTGATACCTGGCATTTCTGCTACCGTCCGCATCAAGGGTGAGTACTCTGATGACCGACCTGCAGCAACATGGGGGATCGTTTTACTGACATGTCCCGAACAGATTCTCCTTCACACGGACACCTCATCTCCTACCTATGTCATCGCTGTCAAACGGAGCGCCGCATCCCCGCTCCTCCACTGTTACATGTCGATCCGCAGCCCCGCGAGGATGCAATGGGAGAAGCTCAATCCACGGAGGTACCGAATACGGCAATACGTGCCGCAACGCTCACTGGACATTCGGTCCATCCCGAACGGCAAAAGCGAAAGAAAAAGGGTCCCCAACCTTGCTTACCTCCCCATTTCGCTCGTGACGTTGGGCACATCGTGTTTCGCGGAAATGAGAGACTCGAGGTTACTTCATAGCTGTCAAACACGCCCTAATTTTCTTGACATCTAATCCGAGCGGACCCATCTTGGGATCAGTCGTTTATGCGGTGTAGCAGGGTAGACCAAGCTGCCCATGAAATGTGAATTATGGAATGTATGTTCCTAGACACCACAGAAGTGAATAGAGATAGTTTGGAAGTGAAGGGTTGCGCAAAGAGAAAGACAGGATATATGCACCTAGCAGAAACCCAAGATTCGAAATTCTACATCAAATACAATAATAGGGATGCAGTCATTGTTAAGACAAGATGTGGTATGTTCGTGAGCGTGGTATCGGCGCCAGATCCAGGGTGACTAGTCGGGCTATAACCGAGACATCAGCAGGAGGCCGTGATGTGGAAGAAAATGAACGAACGATATTCCTGCGTTATCGGAATAGGAGGGACACACATCGCCGGACGAGTCCTGCGTCATTAGATGTTAAGTTTAGCACGAGTGATCTAAGATGAAATAGATAGTACCATCGGGTCGTTTGGACAACAGGAAGTATAGCCCAAATCTGTAACATCTCCAAGAGCGGACTGATTTTTGTACCCTTCCCACTCCTGACACGAGACACTCTGGTAACTGATATTCCAGACACCAAAGTCCTGTTATCGGTTGATTCGTTAATGCCCTTGTACCCTGGACCCCCAAACTCACAGTAAAACCTGACCGAGCACATGTCTAGCCATCAATACCACGTGGCCTAAGTGAGCAACGACATACCATAGAGGGCAGCATCAGATGGGAAGAAGTTGTTTGAGATTGAAATAGACGGCCAGGCAAGATCGAAGTTGAGGTACGCGCCTCCACTAACTGGTTGTCATTTTCATGCCGTCTCAGACATAAAGTACTTCACTCACCCATTGGAACCGGACGTCGTAGCGTTACACCATCCTTTTGAAGAAAGTGGACAAAGGTCAGTAATTTTGACGACAACTGAGTTGGTTGAATTGGGATAGAAGGGTGGATTCGCCGTGAAAGCATCCAAGAGAGTGAGATTGAAACACTGGCCGCATGCGGGACCGTACGCGGTACTGCTCCCATATGCCATCTGGCTCAAAGCGGCAGTCGGATAGTATGTGCTATTCGGGGTGCACCCGCACGCGGCGATGAATCCGAGGGGGAGTGTGTAGTGCGTCATGGTTGCATGTCCGTTGGGTGGGTATTGAATCCATGCCGAGGCTTGAACTGTAGAGAGAAAAGACAGGAAGACGAAAAAAGAGAGAATCCACAAGCCCAAACGCGGCAGGTATAGACTGTACGACATTTTTCCCCTTGGGTGGGTCAGGGAGACATAAGAAGCTCTGCAACGGGTGTGGGTGACTAACGACCTCAGGTCAGGCGGTGCCGTGTATCACTCAACTTGACACTAACCAGTCAAATGTACTCTCCATTCTAATTAGATACCGGTGAGTCGGAAACCTCTGAATCGGCCGTGGGAACACACAAGTATCATGTCACTCCAAGGAGGGACTCGGACGCGAACGTTGTTCTAATGATTTTAGCTGTCTGGGGCAGAACTTCAAGTTCCCAGTAACTTCCCCCTTTTGTCAGGGAATCCAGTGACAGCAGGACAGTTAATCCGCTAATCAATAATGTCGCCACAGAGTACATAAGCCATCAGCTGAGGCTTTGCCACTGCGTGTGTAGTCATCCACAGGACCCGGTACTACTCATATTGCGACAGGACGACCAAACCCTGGAAATGACCCTTGTCACTAACCACCAAATCATTCTGAAGGAATTCTCGCCAGGTGAACGTGACAACGTCAGCAGTCTGGCGAGGTGCTACATTTAATCGTGTCGTGTCCCATCCCCTTAGGTCTACCTGTCCCTGGCAAAACAACGACGTTCGATTCCAGTCAAACGATTGATCCGGACAATGTTCCTTTGAATGGAGGTGTATTGCTCAAGACTCTTATCTTATCTTTGGAACCCTATATGCTCTCCAGGATGAAGCCCTTCGTGCCAGAGCCCGTGAGTTTGTATTTATACCGTGATCAAAGACAATATTAATTCTTTCTTCGTGTTGCATAGCATGGATTCCGAATCGGAGAATCGTAAGAAGTCACTCTTTGAACGAATGTTGGTCGACTGACTTAGTATCGCCGTCTGCAGAATTGAAAACTATGGCATTGGAGTCGTCTTGCGTTCTGAGAACCCAGCCTTTCAGGTTGGGGATCACTTGCACGGAATCTACCGTGAGTGTGAATAATATCTTTCCCCGAATTTACGCTGATTTTCCCCTTTAGCATTCCAGGAATACTCGGTGCAACATAAGACATCTTTTGCGAAGGTACACAACGAGTACAACCTCCCATGGAGCGTCTTCGTGGGAGTAGCTGGTTTGCCTGGTGAGTTGGATTTGCTGTGATTGTTATCGAACCTGTTCTGAGAGTGGGTCAAAGGCAAGACCGCTTACTTTGGTTGGAAAGAGTACTCACGCGCAAAAAAGGTGAGATCGCTCAGGACGTTCTCGGACATCCTGACATGCTTGCCTTGCATTGGTACAGGGAGAAGTAGCTTTCATTACCAGTGGCGCTGGTGCAGTAGGCTCGTAAGCTTTTCATACTGTTTGCGCGTGTGGGTATCGACGGAAACTTTGCAGCTTCGTGATCCAGCTCGCGAAGCAAGATGGAATGAAGGTCATCGCATCTGCTGGCTCGGATGACAAGGTCCAATATCTGAAGGAGCTAGGTGCCGACGTGGCATTCAACTACAAGACAACCAAAACGGCCGAAATCCTTGCAAAGGAAGGCCCCATTGATGTGTAAGTCGCCCAACTGAGAACATTATAGTGGATCCTGACACCGTGTAGCTACTGGGATAACGTTGGCGGCGAGAGTCTGGAAGCTGCGTTGGATGCAGCTGCAAATCATGCCCGATTCATTGTTAGTTTATATCGCTATCTGTAACACATGTGTGTTCACGACTTTTAGGAATGCGGGATGATTGCCGGGTATGGCGACCCAGCAAAACCAATCCCCGTCAGTACTCGTTCAGGTCATCGTCTGAGGGGTAACTAAAATGTTTTGAATGACACAGAACTTGTTCAGTGTGATTCCGAAGGAAATAACGATCAGTGGGTTCGTACACCACTCTCTTTCTACAAAGTACCTGGAGGCCTTCGAACGTGAAGTCCCTGCCCAAGTTGCATCAAAGCAGTTGAGACACCGGGAGGACGTCACGAAAGGGCTTGAGAATGCTGAAGTGGCATTCGTTAACTTCCTCAAGGGGGCGTTTATTGGAAAGAGCGTGGTTGTAGTTGCAGATGGATAATGCCTGTGTGATGCTATGTATACTATGTACTCACATTCACCGACAGTAAACTCCGTTTTTGTCCTCTTTTCGTGGTCTCTGTAATCAAAGTTCATTGTAGGTGTCTCACCAAGCAAATGACCTACAGGCGGATACTATCATGCAGTTACAACACTTGTAAATGCGCCTGGCTTTCAGTTGCAGGGAATTTGAATCTGCGGCAACCTGAACGTGCATGAAAGGACATGTCGGTTGGGTGGATAGTATTGAATCCATGCTGAGGCTTGAACTACAGAGAGAATCTGCAAGCACAAACGCGGCAGGTAGCACTAGAGGGTGTACGTCATTTTCCCCCCTTAGGAGACTTAAGAACGTTTGCAATGGTGGATGTCGAGGAACAGCCATATGATCCGGGCTAAAATTAGACCCAGATCTAGGTCCAGCGGTACCGTCTACCGTGACAATACGAAAAAATACTGATGCTGACTCGCTCAACTTGATATCTATAACCGAGCGAATTTACACACCACCACCGTCGGTCAAGTGTCCTTAGTCATTCTAAGATGGGCCGGTGAGTCAAGAACCTCTGAATTGGCAGTGAGTGACACGAGTATCATGTCACAACGAACATTGTTCTAACGGACTGGTCACCAGACTACTCATTCCTTTCATCTCATGATCAAATTGCTGTATACCCTAGAAATGCGGACATTTACATAACACGTAGAACTAGCAGGAGCACGATTTGTACATACAATTATGGATCCAACTTGTAATACACACTTTCCACCTCTACTTGGTGCGCTTGTAGATCTTGCTCAAGAACGCTGTAAACACCTCCCTTCTCAGTACACTTCCCTGCTCCTCTCCCTCCGCAGGCTCGGGCACCGCCGCAATCATTGCGTCCAGCTTCTCCTTGATACCATCCTCGTACACCCGGTACCGCTCCCGTACCCCCATTGCCTCGTACACCTCTTTCACCTTTTTCTCCTTGTCCCAATCCTTGCGTCCATAATTCGCATCC
>JBBPMD010000920.1:0-11478 GCA_038090095.1 Zangia roseola | reverse complement strand
CCAACGCCGACGCCGACGCCAATGAGAATGGCGAGGGTCAAAATGGAGCCAATGACCTGGGATGACGTGAGTCTACGTGGCGAGCCGAATAGGGAATACGGACGATGAATTTGGACCGTTTGTTGGACCGCTGGGTCTGCTCGAGCCACTCGCTGTTGCGGGGAGTTTCCAGGTTATTGTACGGGTTGGCTTGCGGCATGTAGGGCGCTTGGGCAAAACCAGAAGGTTGCGAATTTCTAAAGTTCGGGTTGGCGAGGTCTGATGTGGACTGGAAGGCTGCTGAAGGAGCGTGGTTGCTGGGCTGGCTGAGCTACAAGGAGAGATAGGTTAGATGTGGTTGTGATGGAAATGAAAAAGAGGGTGGAGGATTCCAAGGCAAAGATTTGTATGTACGTATATATATATAAATTCGGTTGAGACGGGGAGGATACGCACGGGTTCGTCATAATAGCTCTGCATCTCTGGAGTGGAGGCCATCGCAGGGTTGTCGCGATAGGACGGGACCTGGCGCATCATGTAGTCGTTACTAGGCTGCATGTTTGCAAGAGGATCAAATGCCAGACGTGACCGTAATAACGAGCGTTATTTGCATTCCCGCTATTAAATGTGTGTATGTATGTAGAATTCTTTGTCCGAATCCTGAAATAGATCATCGACCTGCTGCGGAATCCGACCTGGTAACCACCAGCGCTCTCAGGTGGAAACTGAGCTAACATATCCCCATCCTCCCCAGCTCATGAGACTAACCTGCGTGACCAAAGTTAGAAATATACACCTGTCCTTGTTCATACTACACAAAGGTATGTACCGAGCGAGCAATGGTCCAAATTATACAAAAACGGCCGGCGGTCGCGGCCCGCTCCGTCACATATCTCACCGACCTGGTCAGATTCTCGTCCATCGCGGGATACACTGTCTCTGTTTTCTCTCGCTAGGCACTCATGTTCGCCCCTGGAATAAGTCCCTCTGGTAGAGGCCCCTGTGGTCTTTGCTTTCTCAACAATCTTGCGCGCTGCCGGTCATCATCGTTGCCATTTCGTTGGGACGGCAGGGTCCGACTCCTATTCAGGGAGGACGTCGGACTGCTTGGGCTAGATATTGGCCATTCCGCGACAGGAGAGAGCGGAGTCAAACCCTGTGGTAATTCCGAGCGATTGGGCGAGTCTGTGACATATAATAAGACATGGGAGCGATGATGGTGGCCGGCAGAGTATAAGGAAAGGGTTGGCGTTTAGCGACGTGGAAGGGTAAGGCGCGCTGGCGCAGAGGAGGGCAACCCACCGAGAGGTTCGTGCGTCGTACGTCGTCGCATGATGCGTCGCCTGTTGTCCCTGATGAGCTTCCACCCATCGGCGGAGGGGCGTTCGTCATCAGAGGTGAGTACAAAATCCGGTTCCTCTGGATCATGTGAAGGATGGGGAATGGGGCGGGATGGCGGACGCCACGAGGACGAGGGATCTGAACGTGGCGGAGGTGGTATGTCGAGCAAGAAGCAATCTTGTTGATCGATGAGGAACTCGAGGACCCTTTGGCTGAGCTGATGTTCGCCTGGGGACATCTCATGATTGGGATGGGATATAAGACCGGGACGAAAGATGACTGCGAGATCTGAGAGGAAGGGGTGAGCCCAGGAAGGATAAAGAGGTGGATGGACGGACTGGCAGCTGTCATGAGGTTCTTGTCTGATTTGCGTGCAAATACGGACAAGAGATCGAGGACATAGAGGAGGAGGTACTGGTTTGCTCTTGGCATTCGAGAGATCAAGTACCTGTAAGTGGCAATGACGTTGTCATGGTTGAAGGGTTGCTTAGCTGGCGGAGCGATCAGGGTATGAAGCGAATAGGGATAGGATACTAACCGAGGACGTCCCGGAACTTGGGGAGTCGATGAGGGATGTGGGGAAGGAGAGGGAAAAGGACTCACTTGATGGTACATGTCGTGGGGGATGACGGGCTCCTGATTGGAGGACAAATAGGGGAAGATGTAGAAATTAAGAATAGGCGACTTACCGGCATTTGTGTGAGATAACGGCGAAAGACGCTGGCGACATCGTGTGTAGTGTAGTGTTCGTTCTTCCAATCGAGAGATTTTCCGTACTATGAATGGGGTGGGTGGGTGGGTGGGTGGAGAGAAGGACGACACGCACTCGAGGAGGTGCCTCGAAGGCGGCTTGGAGCTCGCGCATACGTTTGGCGGAACCATTGACACGGAAAGTACCCTCTACCTCGGTTCCTTGGAGGCGTCAGCTGGGAAGGAATGGAGATGGAAGGAGGAAAGGCACCGTTTTCTTTGAGATGGAGACCACTGGAATGAGGTGAGCGATGCGGGCAGAGAGGCGATAATTACGGACCATTTGGCGACGACGACGGGGATGTAACCCCACACGTAGAGGTCACCGTTTGCATTTGCGGTGGATATCTGCACGCTGGCACGTCTGAGCGAGTCTTTGAGAGGCCGGCCGAATACGGGATGGTCCTCGTCGTCTGTCGCTTTGAGATGGTAAGTAAAGGAAAGCGCGAGAGATTGGACAGACGTACGCTGGTGGTAATCAGGGAATTTCTTGGCCTTCTGAGCGTTAGTGAACTGAGACCACCACTTGAGAAGGGAGGCTTTGGAGGGGGGAACGTTGTCGGGTACCATGACTTGAGAGGAGGAGCAACAGGGTAATCAGCACAGCCACTGTATACCGATCATGATACTCGTCCGACTCGCTGTCCGTTCCGTCGCCGGACTCGCCGTGCTGGCGTTTCTGGCGAAAAAATTGTTGACGCGGTCTAATAGATTAATCGACGACGAATATGACTTTATCATCGTCGGCGGAGGTTTGTTTCACTCGAGTTTTGTTTTTTCAGCTGATCTTCTGCTGGTCACTACAGGCACCGCTGGGTGTGTTTTAGCTGCGCGTCTTTCCGAGCGTGCCGACGTTCGCGTCCTTCTCATCGAGGCCGGTCAAAGGTCGGCCTTTTTCTCATTCATCCTTCTTGTCTCACTCGTCCAAGTGCCAAGGTCATCTTCCACAGCAGCACACCCGCTGGCTTCCCAAATCTCTTCCGCACCCGACACGATTACAATTTCTATACAGTGCCCCAGCACCATGCCCACAACAAGAAGAAATACTGGCCTCGCGGTACATCTTTCTCTCGCCTCTCTCATTTCCCTACTCACACCTTGCCAGCCCGTCTCTTAGGTGGATGTACGTATTTTCCCTCCTGTCTTTGCATTTTTTTTGACTCTACCAAGGCTCCTCGATAAACGCCCTCATGCACGTCGTCTGCTTGTCTCTCTTTTCCATTCTGACTTCCTCCCAGGGCTCAATACGGTGCGCCCTCCGACTATGACGAATGTGCTGCCATCGTCGGCGACGACACTTGGTCCTGGAAAAGTTTCGAAGCGTACGTTTCTTCCCCCATTTCCGTTTCTCGCTTCACATGCCTGCAGCTATTTCCGCAAATTCGAAAACTATACCCCAGATCCCAGATTCCCACTCGTCAATGCTTCGCTTCGCGGTTTACGCGGTCCCGTTGCCGTCGGCTACAATCCTTACATTTGGCGTGCAGGCCCCCTCTTCGTCAAGGCTGGCGTCAATGCAGGCGTCCCCTTTAGCCCCGACTTTAACACCTCAGATGGGACGCTTGGAGCTAACAAGGTATGGATTTATCCCATTCAATGCTTCTGACCCATCAATCCTCCCCAACAGATCAGTCAGCGCTTTCCATCTTTTGCCCTGAACCACCTCACCTTTATCTAGTGACTTATATCGATCGTCGTGGCCAACGCGCATCTGCCGAAGCTGCCTACCTCACCCCCGAGGTTCTTGCCAGGCCAAACCTCAAGGTCGTCACCCACGCCCGCGTAACAAAGATTGACTTTGACTCTTCTTCGGGTACACCTCGTGCGGTTGCTGTCGAGTTTGCGAATACAAAGCAGCAGTCATCCCCCTTCCGCGCAAGGGCCCTCAAGGAAGTCATCGTTTGGTGTGTCTCCCGCTGCCTAAGTCATCCCATTCCTCAATGCCACACAGCGGCGGCGCAGTCCACAGTCCACAAATCCTCATGCTGTCCGGCATCGGTCCCGCAGACGTCCTCGCGAAGCACAACGTACCCGTCGTCGTCGATTCCCCCGGTGTAGGCGCTAATCTCTCCGACCACCCTTGCTTCCATCTCCGTCTCAAAGATAAGCTGGGCATTTCCCACAACTGGATGGAACCCTATGATTTGATCAGTGCTTTCAAATTCCTCAAGGTTCTCGCACAGTACATGCTTTTCGGGACAGGTCCTTTCACTTGCAACGTACGCTTATTTCTCGCGCTTTGCACTCGATGACGAATCCGATTCAGGCTGGCGAAGCGGCCGCCTTCTTCCGCACGGACGACCAAACGTTGTTCCCCCCGTCCGAATACAACAACGACATCGAGGACAGCACCTCCGCTCCAAACGCGCCTGACATCGAGGTCATCCTCATCCCCGTTGCTGTCGAGAACCACTCGTTCACGTTGGAACCCGGGTTGCATGGGTACACCCTCGCCACGGCTCTCTTGCGGCAAGTCCGTTTGCTCGACGATCCCATCCCGTACTGACGTTCCCCTCAGCCCAACGAGCATCGGGAGTGTCCAGCTCAAGTCAGCAGATCCTTGGGATGACCCCGTCATCGATCCAAAGTCAGTCTTTTTTCCTTGCGTGACACCCCTTCTCACCATCCCGCAGCTACCTCGCGACGCAACACGACCTCGACGCGCTCGTCCGCGGTGTTCGCGGGGCATACAAGATCGCCCATACGGCGCCTATGACTGAGGTGACCGATGTCGGGTCCAAGCACCCGCTGCTCGACCACCACTTTGACAAGCTGAGCGACAAGGAACTGGGCGAAATCATCAGGGACAGGGTGGAGACCCTCTACCATCCATTTGGGACGTGCGCGATGGGCCGCGCGGACGACCCGCGTGCGGTCTTGGATTCGCAGTTAAGAGTGCGGGGGACGCTTGGTCTTCGAGTGTGTGATGCGTCGGTGTACCCCAAGTTGATCTCTGGTCACACGGTCGGTCGTTTTGTCTTGTTTCGCTGACGACGCTGATTACCTTTGTCATTAGACTGGAGCGGTCCTCGCCGCCGCCGAGAAGCTGGCCGATATCCTCAAGTCGGAATACCCCGCGAATCGTTGATATTGTTAGATATCTAATTAACGTGATAGGACACTTTTCTTGCACTTTTTTGGGGGGTTCTATGTATACCAAGTACATAGACGGTATACATATCATTGTGACCCATGGCGTACGGGCAAAAACGGCCAAACAGCCTCCCCTTTGGATGTCCCAGTAATACCGAGCACGGCGTACTGTCCACCCATACCCAGTGGATCCACCAGCCGGTTGACGCTCTCTGCAATCGCCGACTGTCGCTCTGGCGTCGAGGCAGCCTTGATGAGCCGATCCGCACGCAGTTGAACACCCACTTCGGTGAGGAACCTGCCCTGGGGGAGCGTCCCATGGGGTGTGACTAAGCCTAGGTCAGCTGCGAACGCCTACACGAACCGAAACACGGACCAAGATCCGAAACAACTTCTTTCAACAGCGCAAAGTCAACGTTGGCGGTCACGTCGCACTCGCCCGGGCGGTGAAACACGTCCACGATCTCGTGGTCCTTGAATCCCTGGGGCCCGGTCAGCTACGTCCCACGAAGATGACACGGTAGCGTACCCGCAGAGAGTTCCCGACTGCTTTTTCGGCGCCATAGTCGACGACGAGGGCGCATCCGCCGGATGTGTTTCCACTGCTGGTGCTCTGTGACGGTGCGAGCAGCTCGGCGATTTGACGCGCGAGTTTAATGGACGTGCCCGAGACTTCAATGCGTGCGCCGATAGGGAGGGAGGCGAAGCGCGGGGAGGCGTGGCCGAGGAGGGTAGATGATGCAGTGGGTGTCGGGGAGAGCACGCGTGCCCATCGGGGGGAGAGAGATTGTAGGGGCGAGCTAGGGGGGAGGCCAGGCGTAGACGTAGAGCGAGGGAGAGAGGTGGAGGAAGGCGGGACGAGGACAGACGACGGATGGGTATACCGGATACTCGCGTCGTTGGCGGGTGCGATGAGCACTTCGTGCCATCCTTGCGCTGTTTTCTGTGCACGGGGGTCAGCGCATCGCGTACTAGGACACGGACGCACGCACCTCGATGACGTGCACGGGGAGGGCGTCAAAGAACTCATGTGCGACGAGCATCGTGAAGCGGTCGTCGCGACGGTTGACCTGGTCGAGCGCGTCGTGCCATGCGAACTCGACGCGGTCGTGTAGGTGGGCGGTATCGAGGGTCGCACGCTGCAGTGCGCGCATAGCGGAACTCGTCTCGACGAGATGCACGCTGTCGAGGTTGTCACGGACGGCTGGGAACTGGCGGACGACCTGGGTGGGGTGTTACAGAATGTGAGCCGGGATGGGGACAAACGTACGCGTAGCATGTCGGCCATAAGGGTGCCACGTCCTGGACCGAGCTCGACGATGCGAAAGGGTTTTGAGCCTGCGGACATCCATTGACCGATCATCCAGAGGGCGAGCACCTGTGGGTGGTCGAGGGGGCGTGTATGGTAGCAAGACGGGGTCATACCTCGCCAAAAACTTGGCTGATCTCGGGGCTGGTTGTAAAGTCACCCCTCGTGCCAAAGACGGGGTTAGATGGGTTCATGTAGTAGCCATGTACGGGATGGGAGAGACAAAGCTGCATGTAGGTCGCAAAGGACAGCGGACCCGTCGCCTTTCGAGGGTCGAGTCAGAGTGCGCTACAGCAAGGCAAGCTAGACAAACTTTGACTGTGTCAAGCATGAGCTTTTCGATGTTTGTGGTTGCATGAGGATGAGTCGAGTAGCGTCGTGTCAAGAGTCTTGCGAGTCTCATTTCGAGTCATGTACACAAGTTTAACCGGTCCCGTGTACAAATTTCGGGTACCTACTTGTAATAAATCTAATCAATCTCACCATCAACCACCCAACCACCTCCACCATGGCTACCCGCAAGTACCTTTCTATTCGATTGCAATGTCTCTAACGACCTTGCAGGCATCCAATTTGAAAACAGCAGTGATATCGGCGTATTCGCCAAACTCACAAACAGCTACTGTCTCGCCGCTATGCACACTTCCACCAACTTTTATTCTGCATTCGAGGCAGAACTCGCCGATGTCATCCCCATCGTGCACGCAACCATCGGTGGCACCCGCATCATCGGTCGCATGACAGCAGGTCAGTCCATCACCGTTCCCCATCGCTAAATCACCCATCATGCACACAGGCAACAGACATGGTCTGCTCGTCCCCTCGTCCACGACGGACCAAGAACTCCAACACCTCCGAAATTCCCTCCCTGACTCGGTCGGCATCCAGCGCGTCGAGGAGCGTCTCTCTGCCCTCGGTAATGTTATCGCCTGCAACGACCATGTTGCACTCGTCCACCCTGACCTCGATCGCGAAACGGAGGAGATCATCGCAGACGTGCTCAAGGTCGAGGTGTTCCGGCAAACCGTTGCCGATAATGTCCTTGTCGGAAGCTATTGTGCTATCTCAAATCAGGGTGGTCTCGTTCACCCGAAGACGAGTATACAGGACCAGAACGAGCTGAGTAGTTTGCTCCAGGTACCGTTGGTAGTATGTCTTTCGCGATCGTTTGGTGATGAAGGGGATCTAATGCGCTCGATAGGCGGGCACTGTCAACCGTGGCTCAGACGTCGTTGGTGCTGGTCTCGTCGTCAATGATTGGTGTGCATTTACCGGCCTTGACACGACGGCGACAGAGATCAGCGTGATCGAAGCTGCCTTTAGTACGTGCTGGCCCTCGCAGGTATTCATTGTCCTTACCACACGCCCAGAACTACAAGGTCAAACACAATCTGCCGTTATTGGCGAGATGCGCGATTCTCTGATCGACAACTGGGCATAGCACTGTATTTTCCCTCCATCGTCACTTTGCACGCAATCTTTGTATCCCTATACACATCACATTGGAATAATAGATAGTGTTGAAAAGGGCCTCTATGCCTGTTATAATAAGCTTCGACTCTTTGCGATGCCTTTCCAGCTGTCTAGGATATACGACCCGTACAACGACACCTCTTTAACTACCGCCTCTACTGTGCCCGCGTTGGCGAGGAGGTCGTCGAGAAAGGGGGCCGCCGTATTGGGCGACGTGAGCTGGTGTAGCTCGGCAGCGAGGTATATTCCAGACACCGTGGCGCGACGGGTGTACCACGCCATCTATCAATGAGCACGGGTACACGTCCGAGAAATTCCCGACGCACCTCTTTGGCATCTGGTTCGGCGATCCAGCACGCCTGGTCTGCGACACGCGCTGCGTGCACAAGGGCGGGGGAGGGATCGAGGGGTACGAGACTCGACGACGTCGCGAGGAGCGCGAATGCCTGTCATGGTCGGGTGAACACCGACACCGACCTGCGCACAGGAAACGTACCTCTGGGAGATACGCCAGCACAGGCTCGTTCATCTGCATCCGAGCGTGCAACAGGTCCCGCATAGTCGTCGGCGTGCCCGCACTGGCCATCCGACAGCGCGCGTCGTCCAACCACGCATGGACGAGAGTGCGCCGTGCGTTGTCGCCGTGTCCAAAGAGCGCGGTTACGGCTTGGTCGGGGAGGGGTTCTTGGTGTGGTTGTGGTAGGTGGAGTACGGCGCGTGCAAGGGCTGTACGGGTGAAGCCATGCGTCGCGACGAGCGGGACTGCGAGCTGTAACAACCTCGTCGCCATTGTGAAGAAACCGAAAAAGGCAAGCTACCTTTTGATTAGCTACTACTACAAACCATGTCCGACTGGGGTACTCCTTTCTTTCTCCTCCACGTCGACCATCCTTGACTCACTACACACAACGCGCACAGAAGACTCGGACGACCCAGCACCCTCCAACCCCGCCGTACCCGTAAAGCCCGTCAAGAGCAAATGGGAGGGCGAGGACGAGGACGAATCCGCACCCGCTGTAAGCCCACCAGCCCATCGATCCCACTCACACTCACGCCCCCACCAGAGCGACTGGGAAGCATCCTCGGACGAAGAAGACGAATCCAACCCCGCACCGACACCCGCACCCGCACCCCCCAAGAAAAAGGGCACGCTCAAAGCCAAACTCGCCGAAATAGAGGCCGCCAAGGCATCTCGGGCAGCCCAGGATGACGGTGACGTCGAGTACGACGAAGACGCCGTCCTCGATCCCCGCGCAAAGGCGCGTCGAGATAAGGAGCAGGAAATCTCGGCCGATCTCGAGAACGCAGCGAGCTTGTTTGGCGCTGCGGGGTCGGAAGGTGCGTAATTGGACTTGCAAGCCGATCGAGACTGACGATCGCCCTGTATGTCTAGGATCGTCGTCGAAAGACCTTGATACGCTCTTGTCGGCGAACCCGCGTACGAAGGAGGAGTTCCAAGCGTTGTCGGAACAGATCATCGAGATCGTTATCAAACGACATCAGGACAAGCCGCTCTACCCCTCTTTCGTCGAGCATCATGTCCGACAACTCGCTGAGCCTCTGAGAGACGTCGAGGTTCGCAAGGCAGCCAGTGCGCTAACAACACTAGCAAATGAGAAGCAAAAGGACCAACGGGACAAGGCAAGCGGGAAGAAGAAACCAAAGTCTACGTCCAAGCCGACCTTGGGTGCCGCCAAGATATCTAACAAGTAAGGATTCTTGTTCCTCCATTGACCGACGCCCTTCTAATAAGAATACTTTTAGATTCGACACGGAAGCCTACGACGAGGCTTTGGATGACTTTGGAAAGGACGCAGGCGACTTCATGTAGCAGTACTACACCCGTATTATCATACGCCATTTCTTTGATATTATGACCCATCTCGAGACTCGCAATCATAATGAATCTCACCCAGATCAGTGACAAAGCCCTCCGTTCCATATCGGTACGCCTTTGGAACACTGCCTGCCATATTTTTACCCACATCGCCGTCTTACGACTCGTCCTCGCCCCCGCTCTCGCTCTCGCCGTCATCGACGAGACCCACCAAGCCTGCGCCGCTCTTTTCTTTCAACACTTTCCCCGCCTCTGAGAGCTTGGTCGCAAACGCTTTCCGTGCACCTACGTTGGCGCCGACATCCCATAGCTGTAGTCTCGCCTTTGATCCCGCCGCAGCGACCGTGAGCGGATCGTCGGGCGAGAACATGGTCGAAAACACCTTGCCCTGCAAACATGTGAGGCGGCGTCAAAGTCGTTTAACCTGCCACACGTACCACGTCGAGATCCCTCGATGCGACCATGCTCACCGAGGGTTTACCGCCCTCGGATTGGTCCACGTTCCACACCTTGACGAGTTTATCCATCCCACCTGTCACGACGCACCCGCGAAGAAGCGGGCTCACGTCCAACGCTGATGCAGCACCGTCGTGTGCAGAGATGGTGAACCGCGAGGGCGACGCTGCCTTGATATCCGTCGGCAGCGTCCGTGCGTCAAAGTTGAGCACGACGCCGTTTTCGAGTGAAACCTAGCACACTGACATGAGCCTACCCGAGCTCCGAGCAAAGACCTACATACGTAGAACGCATGCGACTCCCAGGGATCCCATCGAAGTGCCTCCACGTCCGCACCGAGAACAGCGCCCACCCCCGTATCCGGCGCTCGTGAATCGAACACGCGTACCGTCCGATCGTAACTCCCAGAAAGCAACACGGTCGGTTCCTTGTCGTTCCACTGCACCGCCTGCACCTTGTCCTTGTGCACGTTGAAACTCCGTATCGCCACGGCACTTTCGCCACTCCCGTCTGCGTCTGGCGTCGGGGCGCGACTGAGATCCCATAGCTTGACCGTCCGATCGGCAGACGCGGATGCGAGCATATGTCTGTGGGTTCTGTTCCACGAGAGCCCGAGGACTGCGTCGACATGATGAGCGTCCGAGGTCGGTCTTGCCTTGACCTTTTTGCGTTTTTTCTTGCCCGTTCCCGCTGGCACGGGAACGTGTGCGGCTGTTTTGTCGGGTCGTCCAAGGACCATGTCCGGGTACATACTTTCCACGACATCCAGCGACCAAATCTCAATCTCCGGATCGAGTGTCCCGACGGCGACGTAATTCCCCCGTTGTTTTGCTACACCATCAGCCGAATCAGATGCCGACGACGATGCAGGCGGAAAATCGAGCCACTCGAGACAGAGCGGGAAATTGGGCAGCATCAAATCGTGATGCACATACAAATTTCCTTGCGATTCATCGTAGACGTAAACTTCGAGCTGGGATACCTGGTCCTCCGTTTTAGCGGTGATGAGCAAATTGTCCGTCGGTAGTATTTCCAACTCTTGGCGTTCGTCGTCTTCGTCGGGGTCCTATGAACGGTCTAGCGATTTGCGTGAGCGTCGCGAAATCAGACCGACCTCTTCGAGGGTAATGTAGGGATCGTCCGCATTATCGCGGTAGAACGTCAACCCTTTGATATTCGTGAACGGACCGACGCCTGAAAATAAAATAAAAATAAAATACGTGAAAAAGAGCCCACCACC
>JBBPMD010000919.1:0-11506 GCA_038090095.1 Zangia roseola | reverse complement strand
CGAAAGAGGTGCTTAATGGCGTTCCAATGGGCCACACCTGGATCAGATGTAAAGGATGCAAGCTGGCCTACAGCGAAGGCGATATCTGGGCGAGATGCACAGGAGAGGTATTGCAGCGATCCAATGGCGCCTCCATAGTCAACAGAACGCATGAAATTGCGCTCGTTGGTCGTTCTGGGACTCTGCTCGCACGACAGGCATAAGCCAGGCTCCATGGGCGTTGTGACAGGCTTGCAATCGGCCATGTTAAAGTGAGAGAGCATGTCGATGCAGTACTGAGGCTGCGAGAGCGTCAAGGAGTGCTTTGGGCGATCACGATCAATCTTGATGCCCAGGATCTCTGTAGTAGGTCCCAGATCACGCAGTTTCAGCTCTTTGCCCAGATCAGCGACAGCCTGCTTTGTTGCATCCAGAGACTTGGATGCGAAGGTCATATCGTCCACAAACACTGGGAGGATGACCTGGACATCACCTCTCACAAAGATGTACACAGCAGCATCGAATAGGTCTGGGTATACCCAAGGGGCTCGAGAATGGTCCGCATCTTGCGATTCCATCGATTTCCGCCCTGTCTTATGCCATACAGCGCTTTCTTCAGTAGACACACTGTGCGCTTGGGATCACCTTCAGCGAAGCCCTCTGGTTGCTCCATATAGACATTGCAGTCGATGTCGCCATTTAGATAGGCATGGGAGACGTCCACGGACCAGAGATGAAGGTCATGGATAGCTGCGAGGGTGAGAATGATGCCAAGAGTGGGTAGTTGCACAGTGGGGGCGAAAACCTCAAGGTATTCGAAACCAGGTCGCTGGGAGAAGCCCTGGGTGACCAATAGTCATCGATGAAGGTGACCCAGTAGCGATACCCAGTGAAGGTGGGATAGGGTACTTGATGCACATCCGAGTGGACAAGCTCCAGAGGGCGAGACGAGCGAGAGGTCGAGCTGGGGAAGGGATTTGTGGTCATTTTGCTCGCTAGGCATGGCTCACAGATAGGATCTGGTGATAACTTGCTGTCCAGCTTCATCCCAGTGACTAGCTGGCGATCAGAGAGCGACTTGACATCAGCGAGGTTATGGTGCGCAAATCTGCGATGCCAGAGCGACAAGTCAAGTGGTACAGTCGTTGCAGGGCATGCATGGTCGGTCACAGGCTCAGTTGTGCCGTCCAGAAACACTGCATTGTTGCTATCTATGCTCGCAACAAACAGTGGTGGTCCAGATGAGCGAGAGAAGGTCATTTGCGTCACATTGATGTGTACAATGAATGAGGAGTGACGAGTAAGGTACAGGACAGCGAGGAGGTTGTTCCGAAGCTGGGGGACATGCAGAACATTGCTAAACTCGACCGCTCGACCACTTTTTCCTTCAATCACAGGGTGGAACACCACAGACCCAACTCCTGCCAAATAAACGATGGTATTGTCGGCGAGCTTGATAGGAATGCATTTTGGGGTATAGTTTCGCAGCCAATGACGATGAGGTGTCATATGAGAAGTGGCCCCCGAGTCTGCATTCCAGTCATGGTCAGCATCGAGTAGGAGCGGTGAAGAGGGATCATAGGGATCGCTGGAACGAAGACTTGCATTTCCAGCGCGTTCCACAACGTCCTGAGCAGCTGGGGGTGATACAGTCGCTGCCTTGGCCTGTTCAGAGCGTTTGGGGTTCGTTTGCTGTGTCTTGTAGTACTTTTTCGCTCTCTGGAGCGAATAGCACTTGCATTGGCAGTGTCCTGGCTTGTCGCAGAACGAACAGGGCGCATTGGGAGCGCACAAACACCCAGAAGACAACACGGAGAGCGCAGAGTTGGCAGGAGTGGTGGGGTGGGCATCAGGGCGAGGTCGTCGATTGATTTCCTCGGTCTGGAAGGCCGCTTTGACCTTGTCTTTGTCCAAGTCGGTCAAAAGAGCGAGGGAAGAGATGAAATGATTGAACTTAGGCCCCAGTGAGCGAATCATTGCCATACAAGTGAGCTCGTCGTTGAGTTTAGTGATGTCGAAGGTGGAGGTGTGAAGGTCCTTGATGCGAAGCATGCAGTCCTCAACTCGAGCAGCAAGGGCAGGGAGGGACTCCTCAGGACGCTTCCTGATGCTAAAAAACTCATCATAAGCCACAAAGCGACTCCCAGCCTTCTGCTGCATGAAAACCTCTCTAAGCGCTGCCCAGGCTTTTGTGGGATCGTCCTGAGTCGCCCGGATGTGGACTCGCTGGTCTGGGGCAATGTTGAGCATCAGCTCGCCAGCAGCCTTGTCCTGTTTGATGTCCCAAGCGGTCTGGTCAGTGCCAGCAGCGGTGGGGCAAGTCTCCTTGCCATCCACAAGTCGCCAGAGGCCCTTCGAGCGAAATAAGGCCTTCATCTCCTCGCTCCAGGTGACATAGTTGGCTCCAGAGAGTGCCTGAATGCGATGGGACGAGGATTGATGAGGCTCAGAGGACATGTTGAGACGATTGAAATGGGTGGAGTCGAAAGTGGATGTTGTTCAGGATAGGTAGTAAAGCGAAAATAAAGTGTCGAGGTCTCTCGAGGGTGTTTGGAGCGCTCAAAGCGCAGGGCTCATAACCTGATAAAACAGCTGCACAGGGCGACTGGAGTTCGATGTAAGAGACTGAAGAAGTCATTACATCGAACTCCAAGGCTAAATACAATAGGTAGATACACTACCAAATAGCCAAGTGGCTGAAACTCTAAGTAAGTGTGACAAAGCAAATAGAAAGAGATTCAAGCGCAATCAATGCAGCTAACACTCCCCCGTGATTGTGCATGTCTCTAACAAAGCGAAACCTACTGAAATGGTCCAAGTCCAAGCGAAGCACAGAAATGTTGCACTTTGAGGCGAGACAATGCCTTGGTGAGTAGATCAGCTGGCATGTCCGCTGTAGGGAGGAAACGAGGTGCAATAAGCCCTTTATCGACCACATCTCTCAGCCAATACCAGCGAAGGTCCAAGTGCTTCATTCTCCCATGATGCTCTGGATGTTTGGCGACCTGAATCGCCGACTGGTTGTCCATATGGAGCGTCGATGGGCCAGTTGCTTCGTATCCTAATTCATGCATGAATTTGCGCATCCAGACGATCTCCTTGCTTGCTTCGCATGCTCCGACGTACTCGGCTTCAGTGGTAGACAGTGCGACAATGGGCTGACGCTTGGACATCCATGAGACGACACCAGTACCTATCTTAATGACATATGCACTGGTTGAGCGACCGGAGTCCTTGCAACCACCATGGTTCGCATCAGAGAAGGTGCTGAACAGCTCGGAGGACAAAGGGTCAGGAGAATAGGTGATGCCGAAGTGGATAGTGCCCTGGATATAGCGAAAGAGGTGCTTAATGACGTTCCAATGGGCTACACCTGGATCAGAGGTGAAGGAGGCAAGCTGGCCTACAGCGAAGGCGATATCTGGGCGAGATGCACAGGAGAGGTACTGGAGCGAGCCAATCGCGCCTCCATAGTTGACGGAACGCACAGAAGGACAAACGCCCTGCCTTGCGCCAACACTACGAAAAATGCATATCTGAACGAGCTGATTTCGACGAGCGCCCTACCCTCAGCCTGGCAGCCCCAGCTCCCATCATTGTGCCCATTGCGCCCTACATAGCACCCCATGGCGACAACTCCATAGCAGATGAGTCTGTGGCAGTCGCTCCTGGGATTCTACATCCTGGGGAGGCGCTTCTACCTCTTCTTCCTCCTGTCGATGATGATGATGAGGATGTGGAACCCCACACGCCGATTGCAGTTCCCAGACCACTCCCTGAGGAGCCAGTTACTCCACAGGCCGCTCCTGAGCCAGCACCCAGTGTTAGCTTTCTGATTGTGCACTTCGCACATTTTCGCTCTATTACCCTATTTAGATGTTGTGCCACCTTGTGGCACATTGTTTGCATTTGTTTCACACTACATAGCTGTCAGAGTTCCTCTGTCTTCACTTTCCTTAGTTTCTGACAGAGGACTCCAGGTATGTAGTCATATAGTCTGCAGTCACAATAGTTTCTGACAGAGGACTCCAGCTATGCATCCAGCTGTTAACACCCAGTCCAGTGGGGATTGGAGCTCGTATGCCTTGCAGAAATCGACAGCCACCGTGCGAAACTCAGCCCAGCGCAGCTCTCTCATGACTCGGACGACTCTGACAATGAGGAAGCAAACATGGCACACTGCTTTGCGAGGAATTCGTCTCATCCACATCGCTCAAGGATGCCATGACACAAGACGACGCTGTGGAATGGAGACAGGCCGCTGTGGACGAATTAGCTGCCCAGAAAACGAATGGGACATGGACTCTCGTGGATTGTCCCAAGGATTGTCCAGTCATTGGTTCTAAGTGGGTGTTTACCAACAAATTCCATGCTGATGGCTCGTTTGTGCGGTACAAAGGTCAATTGGTCACCCAGGGCTTCTCCCAGCGACCTGGCTTCGAATACCTCGAGGTTTTCGCCACTACTGTGCAATTACCCACTCTTCGCATCATCCTCGCTCTCGCAGCTATCCATGACCTCCATCTCTGGTCTGTGGATGTCTCCCATGCCTATCTAATGGCGACATTGACTGTGATGTCTACATGGAGCAGCCAGAGGGCTTTGCTGAAGGTGATCCGAAGCGCACAGTTTGTTAAAACAGCTGCACGGGGCGACTGGAGTTTAATGTAAGAGACTATAAATTGAGTGTCTGATGCGACCACATACCTGGAGTTCGATGTAAGAGACTGAAGAAGTCATTACATCGAACTCCAAGGCTAAATACAATAGGTAGATACAGTACCAAATAGCCAAGTGGCTGAAACTCTAAGTAAGTGTGACAAAGCAAATAGAAAGAGATTCAAGCGCAATCTGTTAGCTTTCTGTTTGTGCATTGTGCGCATTTTTGCTATATTGCTTGATTTAGAAGTTGTTTGCATGTGTTTCGCACTACTTAGCTGTCGGAGTTCTCTGTCTTCGCTTTCCTCAGTTTCTGACAGAGAACTCCAGTTATGTAGTACTATACTCTGCAATCACACTCAGTTTCCGACAGAGAACTCCAGCTGTGCATCCAGCTGTTGACAGGTTATGAGCCCTGCGCTCCAGTCGCTTTAAACAGCTCCTTCGCACTCAAGAAAAATTTTCTGCTTAGCAGCAACTTCACTACATCCGCCTTTTTCACTCCTCTTCGCTTCCTCCACCTCTCTGTCACTCCAACTCGTTCTATTCCACTCCTACACTCCCCATCCACCCCACCATGTCTGCAGAACACCCAACACACTCCCATCGCATTCAATCCCTCACTGGAACAAACTATGTCACTTGGAGCGAGGAGATGAAGGCTCTGCTGTGCTCTAAAGGCCTCTGGAGGCTTGTAGATGGCAAGGAGACTCAACCAACAGCTTCTGGCACTGAGCAGACCGCTTGGGACGTCAAACAGGACAAGGCAGCAGGCGAGTTGATGCTCAACATAGCCCCAGAGCAGCGAGTCCACATCCGAGCGGACCAGGACGATCCTACAAAGGCCTGGGCAGCGCTGAAGAAGGTCTTCGTCCAGCAGCAAGCCAGCACCCGCTTCGTCGCATACGACGAGTTCTTCAACATCAGGAAGCGGCCTGATGAGTCCCTCCCTGCGCTTACAGCTCGAGTCGAAGATTGCATGCTTCGCATTAAGGACCTTCGCACCTCCACCTTCGATATCACCAAACTGGACGATGAACTCACCTGCATGGCGATGATTCGGTCTCTGGGCGCCGAATACAACCACTTCATCTCTTCCCTCGCCCTCTTGACCGACCTGGACAAGGTCAAGGTCAAAGCAGCATTCCAGACCGAGGAAATCAACCGTCGCCCACGTTCTGATGCCCTCACCACCACTCCTGCCGACTCCGCATTGTCCACACACCCCAAGTGCTGTGGTTGTGCTCCAAACACGGCATGTTCGTTCTGTGAGAGGCCGGGGCATTGCCAGTGCGATTGTCGTTCGCTCCAGCGAGTGAAAAACTACTACAAGACGAACAAGGGCAATCAGAAGAAGGGGGAGAAAGCACAGGCTGCTACTGCCAGCCCCACGAGCTCTGAAGATGTCGCTGAACGCGCAGGCAATGCAAGTCTTCGTTCCAACCCTTCTGATGCCTTCTCGCCGCTCCTGCTCGATGCTGACCACGATTGGAATGCAGACTCGGGCGCCACTTCTCATATGACCCCCCATCGTCACTGGTTGCGCAATTATACCCCAAAATGCGTTGCAATCAAGCTCGCCGACAAGACCATTGTTTATTCGGCTGGGATTGGGTCAGTGGTGTTTAATCCAGTCATTAATGGGAAAAGTGGTCGAGCGGTCGAGTTTTTGAACGTCTTGCATGTTCCTGAGCTGCGGAACAATTGTTGGGATTTGGCATTCTGTCCATTTCCTTAGTGGTGTCTATCACCACCACACTTGATATAACCAGTCTTGTGTTGACACTAGTACCCAGGCCAAATAGCTCAGTGGTTAGAGCACCTGGTATACACCCGGGAGGTTGCTGGTTCAATTCCAGCTCTGGTCGCATTTTCATAACAACAATCTGTTAGCTGTGTTATACCTCACTCGTCACTCCTCATTCGTTGTGCACATCAATGCGACTCATATGACGTTCTCTCGCGCTTCTGGACCGCCTCTGTTCGTCGCCACCATCAACAGCCACAATGCAGCGTTTTTGGATGGTACAACAGAGCCTGTGACCGAGTATGCTCACCCAGCGACCACACTCCCACTCGATATGTCACTTTGGCATCGCAGATTCGCTCACCACAACATTGGTGACATCAAATCACTCTCTGAGCACAACATGGTAACTGGTCTAAAGCTTGACAGCAAAGTTTCGCCAGATCCTATCTGTGAACCATGCCTAGCTGGCAAGATGAGCGCAAATCCATTCCCAAGCTCGTCCTCTCGCTCTACTCGCCCTTTGCAACTTGTGCACTCGGATGTCCACCAAGTCTCTTACCCCACCTTCTCTGGCTTTCGCTACTGGGTCACTTTCATCGACGACTACTCTCGCTATCGCTTCGTGCTGCCTATTCGCGCCAAATCAGACGTTTTTGAGGCATTCAAGCAGTTCAAGGCGTTTGCAGAGAACCAGAGCGAGCGAAAAATAAAGACCCTGCGAGACGACAAGGGAGGCGAGTACATGAGCAATGCAATGCTCAAGTTCACCACCGAGTGTGGTATTGAGCGCCAGCACACAGTCCGAGCGCAACCTCAGCAGAATGGAGTGGCTGAACGAGCAAATCGTGTTCTCTCGGAGCAAATTACAGCGATGCTCAAGGAATCAGGCCTTGCCATGTCATTCTGGGGCGAAGCACTCGCTGCATTGGTCCACGTCTGGAATCGATGCCCTACTGCTGCTCTGGACGACGCTACTCCGTACGAACTGTGGCATGGACGAAAGCCTGATGTCTCCCACCTTCGAGTCTGGGGGTCGACTGCCTATGTACATGTCCAGAAGGACAAGCGCAGCGCACTGCACCCTCACTATGATAAATGCGTGTTTATAGGCTACCCGGATGGCTACAAGGGGTGGAAGTTCTATAATCCCACTACCAAGCGCACCATCATCTCAGAACGCGCCGATTTCGACGAGCACACCACCACATCTGCACCCACACACACACAGCTTCGAGAAACAACATCCCATCCCTACACTGCGCCAGACACCAACGATGCTGGCAATGACGACGAGTCTGAGGTTCCTGGGGTTCTGCATCCTGGGGGGGCGCCTGGTCCTGCTGAGGAACAGGATTCAGAACCCAATACACCAGTTGCAGCGCCTCAGCCACTGCCAGTCGCACCTGAGACACCACCACCACCTGCGCCCGAGCCTGTGCATAGTCCTATTGGCATCGGAGCACGCTTACCACGGCGAACTCGGCAGAGACTGCGCGAATGGTGGAAACTCAGTCCAGCTCAGCTGACGGACGACTCGGACGACTCTGATAGCGAGGAAGCCGACACAGCGCACTGTTTTGCGACCAATACAGCGCATCCCAGGTCATTCAGAGACGCCATGAAGCGCGACGACGCTGTGGAGTGGAAACAGGCCGCTTTAGATGAACTTGCTGCCCACAAGACGAATGGGACATGGAGCCTTGTGGATCACCCCAAGGATCGCCCAGTCATTGGTTCTAAGTGGGTGGGTGTTTACCAAGAAGTATCGCGCTGATGGCTCCTTTGAGCGATACAAGGGTCGTTTGGTCGCTCGGGGCTTCTCACAACATCCTGGATTCGAATACCTCGAGGTTTTCGCTCCTACAGTGCGTCTACCTACCCTTCGTGTCATTCTCGCACTTGCTGCCATCCATGACCTTCACTTATGGTCCGTGGACATCTCCAACGCTTATCTGAACGGCGAAATGGACTGCGACGTCTATATGGAACAGCCAGAGGGCTTTGAGGAGGGAGATCGCAAGCAGACTGTCTATTTGCTCAAGAAAGCGCTGTATGGGACACAACAGGGTGGAAATCGCTGGAATCGCAAAATGCGCACCACTTTGGAGACTTTGGGCTTCACCTAGACATATTCCGATGCTGCTGTCTACATCTTCGTCCGAGGTGATGTCCAGATCATCCTGCTTGTATTTGTCGATGATATGACGTTCGCATCGAAATCCCTCGATGCTATCAAGCAGGCGATTGAGGATCTTCGCAAACACTTCAAATTGCGCGATCTCGGCCCTACCACAGAGATCCTAGGCATTAAGATTGATCGTGATCGTCAGAAGCGCTCCCTCACCATCTCCCAGCGCCAGTACTGCGTCGATATGCTCTCCCGCTTCAACATGGCCGAATGCAAGCCTGTCATGACACCAATGGAGCCAGGACTGTGCCTCTCGCACGATCAGAGCCCCAGAAATGAGGAAGAGCACGCATTCATGCGTTCTGTCGATTATGGGGGTGCCATAGGCTCATTGCAGTACCTATCCTGCACCACTCGGCCAGATATTGCCTTTGCTGTTGGTCAACTCGCCTCGTTTACCTCAGATCCTGGTGTAGCACACTGGAATGCGATTAAACACCTGTTTCGCTACATCCAAGGCTCGCTCACCTTCGGCATCACCTATGCTCCTGATCCCATGTCATCTCAGCTATTCCAGACCTATTCTGATGCAAACCACGGTGGTTGCAAGGACTCTGGACGCTCTACCAGTGCATATATCGTCAAAATCGGTACTGGCGTCGTTTCCTGGATGTCAAAGCGCCAGACCATTGTCACACTGTCTACTACCGAAGCGGAGTATGTCGCAGCGTGCGAAGCTGGCAAGGAGATCGTTTGGATGCGAAAGCTGTTGCAGGAGATTGGATTCGAGGTGACTGGGCCTTCCACCCTTCATATGGACAACCAGTCAGCGATCCAGGTGGCCAAACATCCTGAACACCATGGTAGGATGAAACATTGAGACCTTCGCTGGTATTGGCTTCGAGACATTGTTGACAAAGGCATTATTTCGCCCTCTTTCATTCCTACTTCTGATATGCCTGCTGATCTGTTGACCAAGGCATTGCCTCGAGTCAAAGTGCAGCATTTCTGTTCTTTGCTCGGACTTTCTTCGTTCACTCCCACATGGCTTCAGTTTGCACACATGCACAATCACAGGGGAGTGTTAGCTTTCTGATTGTGCACTTCGCACATTTTCGCTATATTACCCTATTTAGATGTTGTGCCACCTTGTGGCACATTGTTTGCATTTGTTTCGCACTACATAGCTGTCGGAGTTCCTCTGTCTTCACTTTCCTTAGTTTCTGACAGAGGACTCCAGGTATGGAGTCATATATTCTGCAATCACACAGTTTCTGACAGAGGACTCCAGCTGAGTAGCCAGCTGTTGACATCTTGAGGCTTTGGGCTTTACTCAGACCTATTCCAACGCTGCTGTGTACATCTTCGTCCGAGGTGATGTCCAGATCATCCTGCCTGTCTTTGTCGATGACATGACCTTCACATCGAAATCTCTTGATGCTATCAAGCAGGCGATCGAGGATCTTCGCAAACACTTCAAATTGCGCGATCTCGGCCCTACCACGGAGATCCTAGGCATTAAGATCGATCGTGATCGTCTGAAGTGCTCCCTCACCATCTCACAGCGCCAGTACTGCATCGACATGCTCTCCCACTTCAATATGGCTGAGTGCAAGCCTGTCACGACGCCGATGGAGCCAGGACTGTGCCTCTCGCACGATCAGAGCCCCAAAACAGCAGAAGAGCGCACTTTCATGCGTTCTGTCAATTATGGGGGTGCCATAGGCTCGTTGCAGTACCTCTCGTGCACCACTCGGCCAGATATCGCCTTCGCTGTTGGCCAACTCACCTCATTCACCTCAGATCCAGGTGTAGCACACTGGAATGTGATTAAGCATCTCTTTTGCTACATTCAAGGCTCTCTAACCTTCAGCATCACCTATGCTCCTGATCCCACATCTTCTCAGCTTTTCCAGACATATTCTGATGCGAACCATGGTGGTTGTAAGGATTCTGGACAGTCCACCAGCCCATATGTTGTCAAAATCGGCAGCACGTTGTTTCTTGGATGTCGAAGTGCCAGACCATCGTTGCACTGTCTACTACCGAAGCCGAGTACGTCGCAGCATGTGAAGCAGGCAAGGAGATTGTCTGGATGCGAAAGCTATTGCAGGAGATCGGTTTTGAGGCAACTGGGCCTTCCACACTGCATATGGACAACCAGTCAGCGATTCAGGTAGCCAAACATCCTGAACATCATGGTAGGATGAAGCACTTAGATCTTCGCTGGTATTGGCTGTTAGCTGCATTGATTGCGCTTGAATGCCTTTCTATTTGCTTTGTCACACTAACTTAGAGTTTCAGCCACTTGGCTATTTGGTAGTAGATGCAAATGAATGGAGAAAGGCAATGAGGGATGAGATCAATGTGATCGAAAGGCTGGGAACCTAGAACATCGTTCAACCACCTCCAAATGCCAACATCATTAACTCCCACAATATCCTATGGATCAAGTGAGATGAAAACAGCAAAGTCGTCCATTACAAGGCACAACTTGTTATGGTAAGACCGGGTAGGCTTTAACATAGACTCAAAAGGCTTATAGGGACTAAGGGAAGACAAGTAGGTATCAATGCTTGACAGGTGCTGATACACACAAGGGTACTTTGGGGAAGTCACACTAGGGATAGTTGACTTAAGTGGATTCAAGAATGGCCAGGCAATTGAGCGTATGATTGAGTGGATCAAGAATGGAGAATACAAGAGTATCAATGGAGGTTTATATAGTGTCAGGGGATGGGCACAGACCATGACCTGATATGTCTAAGACAATAGAAATGATGAGTCATAGCGACAAAGATCTGAAATGTGAGTCATAAGCTATGAGTCAAGATGTGAAATGAACAGAAGATGATGAGAGGATTCTGATGTAAAGTAGGTGTCCATCGGAATGGTGGAATTAGAGTGAGTCAGCGAAGATAGCGTAAGTGGGACTCGTACAGCATACACATAGGCCCAAAGGCAGTGTCTGTGGTTACAAGCAGTAGCAA
>JBBPMD010000918.1:0-11512 GCA_038090095.1 Zangia roseola | reverse complement strand
GATAAACATATTTTAATATATATCTTAAATCTGTTAATGAGGACTGGCCAATCAGAAAAGATATTTCCAGATATGTCTAGGGTTCTGTGTGGGTATGGGTAACCCACGTGGGTTGTGGGTACAAAACCCATGGGTATGGGTATGGGTTGGACTTTGGGATACCCATACCCATACCTGTTACAAACACTACTCTAGCCCCTATCTTCTTCAACCCCTATGACCCAAGATTCACTTACAACACTCAAGTCCATGACAAATCAACACTTGCATGATTCTGAGACAACAGCTTACGTAATCATGCCTCATGCTAAGGCTGTTCTCGGATACACATCCGATTGGCTGCCACATTTACACAGCCAACACAACTTCTATTTAATATATCACAGATCCAATCGTGGTTAGAAGCACAGGGTCGCTTCCATCAAGGAACACCCCTCTGCTACATTAATTATGACACACCTCATGGTTACCTGACACATCAGCATCAAGGGACCAAACCTTATGATCAGTCATCATTACTTTCTTATCATCCAATCAGACAATTACTTAGAATCGTATGATGCTTATATAATTATGACACAGCCACATGTAAAGTAGTATATAAACCCATGAAACAGTGCCAGTAAACTCCATCAAAGTTTACTTGGCTTTTACACCTCAATCACTTGACTGAGAACACTCTTCTCAAACTCCACTTTACATTCAGCCTAGTCATTTGGTTGTCTGTTTCAATACCCATACCCACAGCTGTGGGTACACTAAGTTAGTAGCATAGTGAGAGTGATGATGAACAAGGCTTACCATGAGTAAATGAGGTTTAGCTGAGTCATGATAAGATGTAAAAGTCAGGATGAGTATGGAGATGATGTTTAGAACAAGGTTAAGTCTATAGTTCAAGCTTAGTATCACTGAACCCATGGGTAAACCCACTGTGGGTATACCCATGGGTACAGTTTTTGATACCCACGGAAAACCCATACCCATGCCATGGGTATGGGTTTTCTGTGGGTATGGGTATGGGTTGAGCTTCAAAACCCATGGGTATACCCATGCAGATCCCTAGATATGCCCAGCTTACATACTCTACATACAATACTTGAAATATGAATAAGGTATATATTAACAATATGTAAGCAGAATCTGTAAAGTAATAATATTCTTTACTAGATCTTCAATATGAGTAATCATCAAATTTAGAATATACAAAGTCAAATATCCTAGTAATAAATATTTCATTACATTTCCTAAATACAAAATTGGATATTTTGTGACTAAATACTTAAAAACACAGGATCTATGTATTTGTTGCCAGATAAGTTGCAAATATTTTCATTATATATATTCAGCCATGCATCAGGTGTGGGCAGCATACCTGCATGCAAAAATTACTATGTCTCTTGCCAGTGCTAAGGAGTGTAAGACATACCAAATGCTCACATATAAATTTGGAATCCAAAGCCTCAAGCAAAAACCCTGTGAGAGAATAAACAAAGAATAATCTCAATATCACTTCAGTCATGAAGAGTGTAAAACAATTTCAAGACTAAGGAATACATCAGTACTGGCTAGCATATATATACTATTCTATGGGTGTGCATGGACCAACAAGGTCTAGGGTGTATCAGTCAGCTATTAGTAAGCACTATGTCATATTCCTAATGCACAGTAGGGCCTAGGGCATTCTCTAAGTATGACTAATGATGATAAGTAATCATGACTAAAGATAAGGGAATTTGAAATAGAGTTCTAACAAACCCTTAGTGGAATTTGTACCAGCCAGAAGCCCAATAACCACATATGGATTATCGCACAGATGCTATGCTGCTACAACAACATGTCAGTCATGCAAGATTTAAGTCATTAGTCCTCACTGGCAGTACTACTAAAAGTAAACTCACCAGTGGCCTCTAGATCTTCATGGGCAAGTCAGTGTACTCTCCTCAACTTCTTGTCATCCAAATTGATACCAAGTATGTGCAAATATTGTGAGGGTGGAATAAAAAAGGTGAGGTCTTGCAATTGAATGTCAAGGTCTTGTCCATTGTAATGGAGCCATGCTAGCTCTATAAGGCAAAATGAAAATTGATAGCAGGAAAAATGCTGGAATTGGTAAAAAGGGAAGAGTTTGTGGGTTTTCCAAATTAAGATAGTAAATCCATGAAGTAGTGGGCAAGTGTCTAACTTGAAGGTCCATGTATATCATGCCACAAGTTAATCCATGTTGTCATAATGTACATTAGTGATGATGATCTGGTTGTCAGCAAGACCTTTTTAAATGAGCTTCTTGTTGATGTTGCCCACATGCTCTGTTCAGAACCACAGACTTGAATATGGTGGCTGTGACCACTGAGCCCTAAATAATGATGTATTCATGTTGGAAATGTGAAAACTTCATCTTGTATTGTATAATCATGAGAATGATAAAGTGTCCCCCAGTGAGACTCTTGATTCTACATATCATAGAGCTCAGTGAGTTTGAGGACCATGTCAGCAAGGTCTAGGTGAGCTGATCCAGTGTCCATCCTGGGGGGATAAATGGTGGAAATTAAAGTTGATTTATATAGCAGATGATCTATCATGATCAACATTGATGTAACTAGGGATGAGTGTGAGTATATGTACATGTAATTCTCATCTATCTTTGAAAGTTTAGTGACCTACTATAATAGCACTCAACAACAACTATTGAATGGCAAGATCAAGGTAACCTTAGATGTATTTCCAGCTTTTGTATGGGCAGGGGAGCTACCTGGGTTCAATTTTGATGAAGATCACATGCTTAAGGGCATGTTTCAAGGCTATTTTCTTGTGTATGTACATGATCAGCTCTGTATGTTCTATCTCTTGACTCAACTTATTTGGACATAGGTAATGTGCCACATCTTTCTGGGTGCATCCAGTGCTTTTGGAGATGAGCCCACTGGGAGTTGTTCATGCAATGTTGAACTGCTAGGGAAATGCATGGGTATGGGTAACCCACAATGGGTATGGGTATGGGTTGGAATTTCTGTACCCACAGCAAACCCATGACCCATGGGATTTTATTGAAGGTGATCATCATGTTCAATTTTCCTCATTTATTTGGAATTTATTTGGGCCATACATAACTCAAAATCAATATTTCAATGTCAAAAAGTGACAAGTCATATGGAAATCTTTGTATCTCGCCTATCCTGTGGTTAATGTCTCTCATCCTATAGAGCTTAAATGTAGCTAGGAGTGTGTGGAATACTTCGACCCTCTGATATGAACCATGATACTCACTCTACAAATTTATATAAGCAAATCTGGATCAATATATAGTTATATGTATACTGTTACAAACACATCCTTAACCCCTATCTTCTTCAACCCCTATGAACACAACTCCAAAACGAACACACAAGTCTTCAACGAACCAGCCATCATGCGGTTCTAGAACAAGTGCTTACGTAACTATGCCTCATGCCAAAGCTGTTCTCGGAACACATTCCTATTGGCTGCCACATTAACACAGCCCGAACAGCTTCTATTTAATATATCACAGATCCGATCGTGGTTAGAAGCAGGACACGTTTCCATCAAGGAACGTTCCTCTGCCACAACAATTATGACACGCCTCATTGTTACCTGACACATCAGCATCAAGGAACTAAACCTTATGATCAGTCATCCATCATTCCTTATCGTCCAATGGGATTAATAGTAGGAATGGTATGACACTTATGTAATAATCTACATAGCCACACATGTACAGTATATAAATCATGCAATCAGCGCCAGTAGACTCTATCAAAGTTTACTTGGTTTTTACACCTCATTCTACTGTCTGAGCAACAGCTCTCTTACACTTCCACTTTACATTCGCTCAACTTTAGAGTGTCTGTTTCACTTAAACTTTGATACATCTTTCTACCGTTCCAGCCACAACCCTAGAAAGTAAGACTTCGATCCTAGTTATGATCGTAGTACCCCATCACTTGTTGCGACCCAAGTCCTCTGATACTGACAGAGTAGTACTTAGTGTCAAACACCCCGCAGATCTCTCACCACCACCTCAGAGTCGACACCCAGGTCGGCAGAAGCACTGAGTGGCAAAGGGACCCTTCGCTAGAGGTAGCGCTAGAAGAGGTACAGAGGTTGCGAGAGGACTTAAGAGACGACCATTACGACAACGGCATTCGCTTAGAGCACACCACTCTAGCGCACTATGCAGAAGCTGCTGGTGTAAAAAGGGCAACATTCAGTTGGAGTACCGACGAAGAGATCTTGAGACAGATCCTCGTCCTACCTGCACTAAGGACACCAACACCGGTGATCAAAGAAGAGTCCGAGGAACCCGAACTACTCTGGTACCCCGGCTCACCATCTACACTCCCATACCCAGACTCCCCACTTTCCGACCTCACCCCACTCCTGTCCTGATTCAACACTCCAAGGAGGTCTGAGACCCCAGAAAGAGATTTCATCGGACCACTAAACAGAGGAGAGTCCCCTAACGACCCTAACAACTTCTATCTCCCATCCTATTTCCAACTCTCGCCACTACCCGTGGTAGCCACATGCATCAAACGGAAAAAGCCGTTCTACGCTAGGGAGATCTTCAGGTTTGAAAACGAGGAGCAAAGGCATTATCAGGGAAAAACCCTCAGGCCAAGAAACGCACTGAGAAAACCATCCCATACATAGTATATGCTCCAATATATAACTTTATCAATCATCGCTCTCCTCTTTTGGGACATAACAAAGAAACTCCAAGAAATCAAACCAATCCCTATTCCTCCCCCATCATTCTTCGTACCAGACGAATACTTCGAAGAAGAAGAAGTAGCGCCAGTGTTCGCAGAAGAAGGCAAAACTTACGCAGAAGACTTAGAGGCTTGGAACCAAGAAGGGAACCAAGACGATTGGGACCAAGAAGGCATTAACGCCTGGGATCACCTCTGGGAAGAAGCGAACGAAGGTTTCCAAGGAAACATAACCCCTGAAGAAGAATCAGAAGCCAAATCTATCGCTTCTTACGTAAAACACTCCATCACCACTTACAAAAACTTGTGGTATTAAATCATGTCCCTCACATCGTTCCAATCCGACCTTCAATATGCGGCGGATCCAATGGAACAATTATCCGACCGGCTAGCAGCAGCAGCACACTGCATAGCTTCCCTTATGCAAACGGTGGAAGACCTCCGCCAAAACCGAGGAACACCATCACCGGCTAAAGGAAAAGCCGAAATCTTCACAGACCCCGGGATGTACGACGGGTCAATGGCGAAATATGATGAATGGTGGACAAAAATGGAAGGATAGATTGAGGCGAACAGGCACCTCATCACTCCAAAATCATACGATGCCATGCTGGCAGTATTGTCCCGATTAGAAGGACCAAAGGCAGGCCCCTTTGCACAAATGATGATAGTGAAAGGAAGGCCTGAATACGAGGACAACGATGCGGCAAAACCGCTCATAGACGGGGTCAACTGGGCCTACATGAAGAAAGGAATGGAATCCTACTTCAAATCCGTCAACCAAGGAGATTGGGCGAAATCCCAATTAGAAAAACTAAAACAAGGAAGCTCCCGCATTGAAGACTTCATTATCAAATGGTCGGCAATGTACTACAAAGCAAATGTAGGTGACGCTTACGGAGTAACCCTCTTGGAGAAAAATGTCTCCGAGAAAATAATAAAACAAGTGTATGACGAAAGGAAATGTCAAACGGAGGTAGAGAAATACCTCGCCATCATCAAGGATATCGGGAATACCCACAAAGCATTCTCATTCACACACCAGTCCAAAAGGGACCCTAACGCTATGGACGTTGACAAAAAGGTTAACACCACATCAAAGAAAGGGGGTAACTCCAGTACCCTGAGAAAATGCTGGAACTGCGATCAAGATGGCCACTTCGGCAAAGATTGCAAGAAGCCAAAGAAGCCCATCTGTGACGAATGCAAGTGGCGCGGCAACCACAAGACAACATGCTCGAAAGGAAGCACATCGGTCCAGGTGACCAAACAAGAAGACGGTTGGTTCACAGCCAAAGAAGTCCAAGAGGTTGTAAGGAAAGCCACCTCTGGAAAAGGAAAGGGTAAGGCGAAAGCCGAACCACAAGTACAGGCAGACCCTTTTGCCAAATTAAGAGGCCTCACTTACGAACAAATGGCTGAACACTTCGCAAGAGAAGCGAAAAATTAGGAAGCCAATCAGGTAATCTGGATACCCGAACGGCTAATATCTATGGTCGATACTCCGCTCTAGACGAGCAAATTATGGAAACTTTCTCCTCCGAAATCGAGGATAAACTACCCTTTAATAAACTCTTTACTTATGAAGAAAACGCCGAGGAGCGACTCACAGAGCGCGCCAGGGGCTTCATACCTGGGCTTAATTCTCCTACCAAAAACCAAAAAAATAATGAAAGCGAGACTCCAGATCTCAACAAAAGAATCCGATCAGCCTACATCGAAGACGAACTCGTTATGGACGTTCACATTGGGCCGAAAGGAGGAATAATGCTACATGCGAAAGCGCTTCTAGATAGCGGTGCAAACACGATATTCATATACACTGACTTCGCGAAGAAGCACAAATTAAAACTCTGTCCCCTTCCTCACCCAGTCAGGGTCTTTAATGTCGATGGAACCCAGAATACATCAGGTTCTATTATGCATGATGTAGAGTTGATTATGGAATACCAGGGTCATAGGGAAAAGGTGATCGCCGAGGTAACCAATTTAGGCCGAAACGAGATGATTATCGGTTACACATGGTTGAAAGCGCACAATCCCCAAATTGACTGGTCCAAGAAGAAAGTCACTCTTCGGGCTTGCCCCAACACATGCCGAGCTCTACGCGAGTTCCCATCGATAGAAGAAGAAGAAGAAGAAGAAGAAGAAGAAAGGAACTATGCAACAGAGATGAAACTCCGATCTATGGAAACTTCTATTTTCGAAACAAAAACAGAGAAAACCGCGGAAGAACTAGTTCCCGCGGAATACCACGAATATTTATCTGTATTCAGCAAGAAGGAGTCAGAGCGCATGCTGCTTAGAAAGCCATGGGATCATGCTATAGATTTAAAAGACACGTTTAAACCAAGAAAGGGAAGATTAATTCCGCTTAACCCAACTGAACAAGAAGAGGTTGCAGCATTTATCAAGGATCAGCTTGCGAAAGGCTACATATGCCCCTCGAAATCAGAACAAACTTCTCCCGTGTTCTTTGTCCCAAAGAAAGATGGCAAAAAGCGCATGGTCCAGGATTACAGATACCTGAATGAACACACTACAAAAAACAACTATCCGCTACCGCTCATCTCCGAGCTTGTCGATAAATTAAAACATGCAAAACTATTTATGAAGATGGATCTCAGATGGGGCTACAACAATGTTTGCATCAAAGAAGGTGATGAATGGAAAGCCGCCTTCGTCTGCTTCAAGGGTGCTTACGAACCCCTGGTCATGTACTTTGGATTATGCAATTCTCCAGCCACGTTCCAAACCATGATGAACAATTTATTCAACGACATGGAAGGCATGGTTGTCGTCTACATTGATGACCTCATGATATTCACACCTACAGATAACGCCGAAGAACATGACAAGATAGTTCTCGAAGTTCTATGGAGATTAAAAGAAAAAGATCTCTTCGTCAAACCAGAAAAGTGCCACTTTAAAGTTAAGGAAGTGGACTTCCTCGGAATGATCGTGGGAACGGAAGGAATCTCGATGGATATGGAGAAAGTCAAGGCTGTACTGGAATGGCCAACTCCGAAAACCGTCAAGCATGTTCGTTCATTCCTAGGCTTAGCGAACTTCTACCGTCGCTTCATCCAAGATTATGCAAAATTCACATGTCCACTCCATGACCTAACCAAAAAGGATCAGAAGTTTGAATGGACAACGGTATGCCAAGAAGCCTTCGATAAACTCAAACATGCCTTCACCACCACCCCTATCCTCGCTTACCCCGATAACAACTGCAAATTCCGCTTAGAAAGCGATGCATCGGACTACACGACGGGCGCTGTTCTATCTATAGAAAAAGAAGGAGTTTGGCACCCCGTTGCCTATAACTCGCACTCCATGACCCCTGAAGAACAGAATTACCTGGTAGCAGATAAGGAAATGCTATCGGCTATTCGATCTTTGGAATTATGGCGCCACTATCTAGAAGGTGCAAAATATGAATTCGAAATATGGAATGACCACCAAAATCTACAGTGGTTTATGATATGTCAAGACTTAAACCAATGACAGGCAAGATGGGTGCAGTACCTATCCAGATTCAATTTCACATGGCATCACAAAGCCGGAATCACGATGGGAAAAGCAGATGCCTTGAGCCGAAGGGACGATCACACTGAAGGAATCAAAGATGACAACAAAGGAGTACTTGTCATTGACCCAGCACGTGTTAGAAACACCGTGGTCTTAATCTCCAACAGCGGGGATGACATGTTATCTAAGATTTGAGAAGCAACGATCCGACTTCCATCTGGATTCGTCAAAACGCTACAAGAGAAACAAAACTATACCATATCCGAGAGAAGGGTCTTAGAATGTGAAGGAAAGATCTTCGTACCTGATGCACTCAGGATAGAAATTATGAAATTACACCATGACACACCGGTGGCAGGACACCCCGGATATGAAAAAACCTACAAACTGGTCACACGCTCATACACGTGGCCAGCCATAAAAGAACAAATTAAAAACTATGTCTCATGGTGCGAGACTTGCGCTAGAAGCAAGATGGGCAATAAGGCCCCTGCCAGGAAACTCATACCCTTAGAAGTCCCTGAGAAACCCTGGGAACACATCTCCGCCGATTTTATTACAGATCTACCCATGTCAAACGGATTCGACGCGATTCTCACAATCGTAGACCGCTTCTCTAAAGAAGTCAAATTCACCCCATGCAACAAAACATGCTCTTCGCTTGACTTAGCGAAACTCTATATGCAACACGTGTGGAAGCATCATGGCTTGCCCACATCTATTGTCTCGGATCGCGGACCACAATTCGCATCCACCCTTATGAAAGACTTATGCAATGCATTAAAAATAAAAACATCTATGTCAACCGCGCACCACCCCCAAACGGATGGACAAACAGAGCGCATCAATCGGGAGATAGGACAATACCTAAGGCTATATTGCTCAGAGAACCAGGACACGTGGTCGGAATGGCTTCCAATCGCACAGTTCTCATATAACGCAAAGAAGCATACATCATCAAAGAAAATCCCCTTTGAAGTCACACGCTCTTACGTTCCCAGGATGGGAATCGAACAGCGCACTATGAAAGCACCTGCAGCAGAAGAATGGGCAGCAGAAATGGAAAACATGCTAAAAGAAACACGTGCCAACCTCGAAGCGGCACAACAAACCATGAAAACTCAAGCAGACAAGCATCAATCCGATGCCCTGAATTATGAAATAGGAGACAAGGTCTGGCTCGCCATCGACAATCTGAGGTTGCCTCGCGCTTCCAAGAAGATGACCGAAAAGTGGATCGGACCATATGAAATAACTGATATGAAGGGCCCTAACGTGGTTGAACTGCGATTGCCCAAATCTATGAAAATACACCCCATGGTGAACATCACACGAGTTAAACCGTATAAGGAAAGGTTGCCAGGGCAGGATGCCGTAAGACCCGGACCAATTCTTGTTATGGAAGACCGTGAAGAGGAGTATGAAGTTGATTACATAATCGACTCCCGGATGAAGGGAAGATCTTTCGAATACCTCATTCACTGGAAGGGCTATGCAGAAGAAGACTGCACATGGGAAAAGAAGTCGAACCTGCTCAATGCACCAATAGCAATCGACGAATATCACAAGAAATTCCCACATAACCCGCGTCCTCTTCGAAATATGACATTCCAAAGCTTTAACTCTCTATTTATGACAAGAGAAAACCTATGTACAATGGAAGAAGAAGATATCCCGATGAACCGGTTATACACTGGTGATTCAGGAGCCTCACCACAGAAGGGGGGTAGTGTTATAAACGTGTCCTTAACCCCTATCTTCTTCAACCCCTATGAACACAACTCCAAAACAAATGCACAAGTCTTCAACGAACCAGCCATCCCTCATTTGCCAGGTGTACAGTGATCGCCACAAAAGCCTTGTGGTTTGGAGTTGTCCATGTGTCAGTGGCAAAGCTCAATTTGTAGAAGTATACTCAGTACACGACGGAGTCGGTGACTATATATTGCACACCTGTAGAAGTATACTACAGAGTGTAAGTATGGAATACGAAGGATGAATAAAGTGATCTTACCTCAGTACACAATGGAGTCGGTGACTGAGGTAGAGTCATGTCGAAGTGAATCTTATCTACCTGAAGATTACATAATGCGATAATGTCCGAGTGAGTCCATTTGACTACAGTATAGCATAGAATAGAGAAAACACAACACTCCCTCCTCAAACAGACGGGTGTAAACCTAATTCGAATGCGAAATGTTTGGCTTTGATGCTGGGCAATGCTTTTGTAAGAGTATCTGCGATCATATCTGTCGAGGGGCAATGAAGGAAAGAAATAGACCCATTCTCGACACTGAAACGAATAAAGTGATAACGAATGTCAATATGTTTTGTACGTGCATGATAGCTACCGTCGCGCGTTAACGCGATAGCCGACTGATTGTCGCCATAAAGAGTCGTTGGACACGTAAGAGGTTTGAACATTTCGCCGATAAGTTGTCGAAGCCAGATGGCTTCTTTAGCAGCGTATGTAGTGGCGACGTACTCAGATTCGGCTGTAGAGAGCGTGACGAGTTCCTGTTTCTTCGAATCCCAGATGATTGCCCCCCTGTCAATGAGAAAAGCAAAACCCGTGATAGCGCGTCGGTGTTCCTGTGTAGCGCCATCTGCATCGACGTATCCAACTAAACCCTTTGTTTGTGTCCCAAATGTAAGTGCGAGCGTCTTAGTACTGGCAAGGTACTTGTAAATTCGCTTTACCGCCTCCCAATGCTCCCATCTGGGATTATTGTTGAATTGACCAACAAAGGATGTGGCGAATGCGATGTCGGGTCGAGTGCCAGCGGCCAGATGAATCAGTGATCCAACTGCCTGACGGTAAGGGATGTTGCGCATACACGCTGAAACAAACACTCTAAAGTTGAGCGAATGTGTAGTGGAAGTGGTAATGAGGAGCTGTTGCTCAGACAGTAGAATGGATGCGAAGACAAGTAAACTTTGTTAGAGTCTACTGCCGCTAGTTGCATGGTATATATACTACTATACATTGTTTGTGTCTATTTGGTCTAGGGCATAGGGTGTAGATAAGAGTTCTTTGCACTATTGGCTAAGTGTCATAGTGAGTCATAAGAAGTACACTGCCTTCGTAGGCTGTGCGAGTGAGTCATAGATAAGGCGCATTGCCTTTGATGCATGTGTTCGTCATGTGATGTGGAGCTTATCCTATTGGATGAATGATCCGGAGGCTGTTCATAATGTGGCAGCCAATAGGGTTGCGTTCCGAGCATAGGTTTTGCATGAGGCGAAACACG
>JBBPMD010000917.1:0-11518 GCA_038090095.1 Zangia roseola | reverse complement strand
GAGCTCCTGGCCGAAACAAGGTCTGGATGGTGAGCAAAACTCGATCATATCATGTGAAATCGGTTAACTAACATACTTTTAGGTCACTCTGTAGTCCAGCTGCGAATGATATTTCGCCCCCTTCAATTGGGTCACCTGCTTGCCTATGTACAACAGTTAGATGTCGTTCCCCAACGCCGCCATTCCACGCATCCTGTGGCCGGTATGCACCTACTTCGATGTGCGGTCCGATCGGACGGTACTCGGATTGGAGATGTCATACCAATAACATTGATTCGGTCGCCCGCCCACCTAATCCCCAACTTCGGTAGTGCCGCCCACAATCATTTGACGTGCCAGAACAGCTATGAAGTGTCATTGGAATTTTGGCTAAATAAATTTTGGTCAAAAGAACTATACTATTCATTCACATTGTAATCTTTAAAGTACTTAGTGTATAGTCGAGTTGATCTTGACATCAATCTGACGATGGTTCACGGTTAAAATGGTTATTTGAAACCATCATGATTACCATGACAACTATTGATCAGTCCCTGGAACATGCTGGTGTGCATTCAGTCATATTACTTAGCCTTGCGGTATCCAACTGTATCTTCAAAATCGCTCTAGTATATCTGCCAGCTTATATACATCTCCTAGCATCTGTGTCACGACGTGGGCATGGACTCCAAAGTGCTGGCAGACTCGGAGGCTGTATCACAGCCAAGTTTGACGGTGCATCCTTCTTCCTAAATCGGTTCATGTCATAACAAATTTACAGCCCGCTTTGTGTCGTGTGCGAGTACATGCAATGCCGCCCAAGTAGGTCTTCTTTTTTCGTCTGAAGTGCAATTATAACTCACAGTCTGGACACAGCTTGCAAACATCCCTTTGGAGTATAGGGGAAAAACCAACGGCTTCCGTGAAAACATGGATCGTTTGGTTGAAAATGATACCAAGGAGTTTCATTGGCATCTCAGCAAGTCGGAAAGTCGAGAAATCTTGGAATCGTTGTTCCCTGACTCGGTCTTGTTTCAATCGAAACACTCAAGTTTGAACATGTTAAACATTCTACAGTGCTTACGAGACAAGGACAAGAAGCTCTATGGAGCGACAGGGGAGGGGGTAGAACAGTGGACCCATTACCCGAAAACAATAGCGACACGGGATAATGTGGGAACGTCTACAGCAAGGATGCCAACAGGGGATACCGCGGAAGCGTCTATGGCAAAGTTTCTGAACAAAGTTCTCGAAGCAGTCGAGGGAATTACAGGCGAGCGGACAAACAGGTTAGTTGATTCACCTGGTATCGATATCTGAATTGGCGAAAAGATTAATGTCTGCTGGTTAGGAGATGGCATCCTCATGGATCCACGAACCCATTCGGGGGGTCTTTTCTCCAGTGAAAGCCAGACTTGGTCCTCAGTCCCAATGGCACCAAATTGGACTGGAGAGATGTCCTTGTTTTCGGGGAGATGAAGAACACGAACTGCTCTGAGACTTTGAAGACTTCTTTTACCAAGATCACTGGCAAAACATCTGTACTATTATACGCACAAGACAGAAGGCATGCTGCTCCATCCTTGTGAATACTCGGGTCTGGTGTCAGTTTGACGTTTTTTGATCGGGGAGGTTCTCTCAAGACCTACCCAATAGACGTTCACGCTGACCCGGAAATGTTCCTACGCATCGTAGTGGGTCTCACGAAAGCCTCATTTTCCCAGCTTGGGTTCAACGTCTCAGTGCTCGATGAAACCGGGGGTAAACACGTACTAGTCGCATGGAAAGGTGGAGGGGGCGTAACAGAGGTGACGATCGACAGTCTGCTCTTCATTTCAGATATCATGCATGGACGTGGGACAACTGTGTGGCAGGGCTCAATGGACAACTTGGACAACAACTCACACTCAAGCAACTATCGATGGCCTCAGACTCGGAGAGGCGTTGTTATCAAAGACTCTTGGATTGACCCCCTACAAATATATATGGAGGGTATCATTCTCAAGCTGTTAAATACTGCGGGTGTTGCAGGTGTCCCAACACTTCTACACGAGGAACAGGTTCAAGGGCCTTATCCAACTCAACTGGGCATTCTCTGCAATCAGTCAACGCATCTTCTACAATCCCTCCTTTCCGAAGCCAGTCGCAGTGCACATCATCGTCAGTATCAACTTCGCGTCCTTTCTCATCTCATTTCTACACCCATCGGAGTCAAGGTGTTGAAGTTCAGTTCGCTCGCCAAACTCCTAATCGCGTTTATTGATTATATCCTGGGTAATGTCGATCTCTTTGTCCCCTGGTTTTGCTCACCGTTTACTTGTAATCCAGCTCATAGAGATGCACTCAAGAAAGCAAGTATCTTACACCGTGATATTAGTTTGTTTAACCTTCTCCTCGTCCTTTTGGCCGAATCAGAGGAGCGCTTGGAGTTCCTTGATGGCCTCCCGAAAGATACCCGAGATCTCCTCCATCAAAAAATAGAAAAATTTGTTACTCATCGCGGCCTCCTTGGTGATTGGGGCTATGCGGTTCCGATCAATGCTGCAACCTCTCAGCCCGCTACTGGATTCCCCAGCCCTGATCTGGACTCTGATCCATTCGAAAATGATACCCCCCTTACTTCCTCCAAATATGGTGAGGACATCGTTCCAGCCATGAAACTATCAGGCAACAGGCAGGAGCATACTATTTGGTATGCTTCGGTGTCTCAACTGGGTCGGGATCATAATATCAAGCTGTGTATGGCAGGAGATACACTTGACTTTGCTTGTCCAACGGTGGATACAAATCCACTATACCGCATGGTAAGCCATTCGCTTGTCCCTTACAGTTACCTGTCCGAACCTTTTACTTCAGGGGACCTGGTCATGGATGGCAGTAGAGCTAGTGGCTGCAGGCCCCAGAAAGCCCGTGATCCACAGACCTGTCCATGACCTAGAATCAATGTTCTACGTACTGGTTGGTATATGTGTACTCTTAGAGTGCCCCCACAATGTCAAAGTCAAAGAGAACCTGAAGTGTTTCGACACATTTTTCAACTCATTCGAACCGAGCACAAGAAAAACATCGACAATTCAGTCCAACATTGGATGGGGTTCCAATATCCTCCCAAATATCTCCCCATATTTCCGACCGTTAATTCCACTTCTCAACAAACTCCGCGCAAAAATAATCTTACCAATGGATTTTGTCGACAGTCAATTTCTAATGAAGGGGGATGAAATCACCCATGACGTCATGGTTGATGCCCTTCTAGAGGTGTTGTGTGCATTAGACAACGACGGTTGGACCCAGATTACACCACTGCCCGAGCCAAGCATCGAACAGCTTGAAAGAACGTTTGTTTGGGTGGGAAACTCTACTAACGTCCCCAGTGACTCCGACCAGAATTCTGGGTTTGTCTGGCTTCCCTCACGTGTGTTGCGCCGCCCCCCTCTCCGTGCTATATCCAGCTCTGGTTTTTCAAATCATTCCGCTTCAGTTCAATCGTCTGCCTCTGCAGGTTCCAGTCGACGACCTCTCTCTACCACCGAGCCTGATCCTCCCCCAAATGTGAAACGTCCATGGACAACCCTTGCTCCTCCCCCTCCTGGTCATGATTGGTACTCCTATACTAATTAAATCATGCAACCTACTATGCATTGTGATTTATCTCAGCAGCAGGATTCTGTGTCAAAGATGGTGAAGTATTGAGCTCTTTTTTGTTGTTTCTTAGAACTACCCATACCCTTTGTAGCCTTCATGTTTCCTTTACTGGTAATGACAAAGTGCACACATTGTTTCACGCATATTTGCCGAGCACAAAACACTGCTATGAAGTGAAATAAAGTCCTCTCAGTTTTTTCTCTTCTACTTTCTTGTTCTCTGTCCAGCATGCCTCCCAAACGGAGGATAATCTACGAGGATGAATCGGATTCAGATGGTGGCTCGAAGCAACCGAAGGCGCAGCTTGAGCTTAAGGGTATCTTCCCATGACTTCTCCACCTTGTTAGTCCGCTAATGGTATATTCTACAAAGACGCGGCATCCCAGGTCCGATGGTCCTCGCAAAATGGACGAGGAAGTGGCAGTAGGATAGCTCAGATGCAGAATCTTGAAGAGTTGCAGTTTGCGTCCACAGTTCCCAAGTCCAAACACTTCGCGTATCTGGAAGTTGTGACCAGAGGCCAAGAGGTGAACCCAATGGCACTGACTTCAGGCTCTCAGTCTTCTGAAACAGGGGCATCAAGACCACAACCGCAACCTCGTCTCAAGACCAAGTATCATAATCACACGGAGTCAACTCAGTTGAGTGGCCACGCCGGGGAATCTGTTCAGCCATCATTCGCCCTAGTGGCTCCAGGTGACCAGTTTGGTTTCAAGCTTCCAAATGCTTCTCAGTTTGAATCTTCGGCTCACCCTTCAGGCCCACGGGGTCTGTCCAACCAATCCATCGCCGCCTCATCCCGTGCCAGCTCTATCTTTTCTGAGGGTTTTTCCCATGCTTCCACCCCTCCAACATCTCGCACGGCTTCCATCTGTTCTTCCGCTCGAAGTGGACTAGTAGATACATCGAGCGTCCATTCCTCTCATCTTCGATTGTTAGCTTTTGGCTCTCAGTCTGGGATGGAGGCTCCTGCCTGGGTATCTTGCATCGAGGACATTGCTTGCGGTTTTCAAGAGTCATCTCAAGTCCCGTCTGGCCGTTTCGATCAGTATCAAAATACCTCGGTCACACTCGGCACATGTATGTTCTTGTCCTCGCGAATCACTGATACTCAGTCTGGTTTGTAGGGGAGGACAGGAGTACATTGGCAACTCAAGCCCTTCCAATGTTGTTAACCAAGGGTGCAGCTATGTTATTCGACGAACAACTTGACGCATCAGAGCTAGTAGATTTGCCACCTCCATCTCACATTGGATTGCACCAACCTGGACCCGCTCATACATTACTGACAACCGACTCGCAGAAGAATTGTGTATCTGAACACCATCGTGGCGATGATCTTGAGATCGATGAAGTAGCACCGAGCAAGGACAAGTGGATTGCGGAGGCAGCTCTTTGAGACGATGAACATGGAGCTTCTAGGTTCCCCGGTGAGTTAATTATTTACTCAAGAACGATTACTGGTGATTGTGCTTAAACTGCTTATATGCCAGCATCCGCATACAGTGAGGGGGCATCCTCATTCTGTCCCCAAGGTACAGTATCCGTACGTAAATTTGAACTCTTTGTGGCTCACCTTGTATTTCAAGCTTCGAGTCAGCTGGACCTGGAATGTGGTTGTGATCAGCTACAAGGTACGAGACAAGAAGTTAAAAGATTCCCATCAATCATTCTCATCTAGGTGGCACGAATCTACAGGAGGGTGTTATGGCTCGCCATTTTTCTCACATCCCCAGCAACCTCCGTGTGTCTGCAGTGGCAGCGGCTCAAGTTGTAGAACCATTCCCCCATCCCAGAGGTATGCAGCTTTTTACAAAACAATTATTCCCTCATGCAGTACTTCGGTAGGCTTAACTTCTGGACTTGGACGCGAGCAAGCACAAGGTACGAAAACAGAAACCTGCAGAAGCTCCCGCTAATTCCTTCTATCCTCCTGCTAGGTGACACTGATACTCGCGACGACATTGGAGATGTCACTATACATCGCCAGCGCAACCGTGTTAATGAACACCCTGAGCTACAAGGTACGAAAGGAGAGTTCGGAGGGTATTGGCTAATTGTTCCCATATGCTAGCTAATACAGATGCTAGTGACGGCACTGAAAGCGTCTTATCTATGCATCGTCAACGCAACTGTGCTCCCCGCCTTCCCAGTACTTCGCAGTTGGCGGTTGTCAGACTTCACCAACATTCTGCCTTGGCTCATACCATGGATCAAATCCCATCAGTTGACTTACAGGAAATACCCTGCCAATCTGACGATACAGAGTTCAGACCTCCAAGTTTGGTCTTACAGTCACAAACTGGGTGATCCAGGGCTCACGTTGCAACTGAAGGCATGGATCCCTCTCAATTGCAATTCTACGAGCCGGCTGTTCGCGACATAATCGAACGAGCTAAGCAATTCTCACATTGCAATGCCGCCTCTATCAATGTGTTTCCTCTCCAAGTTGAATTCAATAAGCGTGCCCAGGAGTATATGGAGGAGGCAATCATGGAAAGATGCTCGCAATTATTAATCATTCCGGATGGTAAGCAGAGACAGGTTGGCTTTTCTCGTAACTAACAATCTTCTACCCAGGCTGGTGGCCCGAATACACTAATGACATTGGCAAACTGGTAAGTCTCAATCTAATTCAGTCCGTAACTAACTAACCCCAACAGTTGTGGGAGGACCTTGGGAATTGGCGCTCCACACTCAGGAAGAGGGCGTGCGTGTTCGTGACACAGCGCTACCAATGGGACCCGGAGAATTGGCTCAATGTCAACCAGCAAATTGCATGAGCATTATTGGGCGATAACGGATTGTTTTTGCATGATGGCGTCGACAACGAGGTCAGTATGGCCATTTCAATCCGTGGGTGCTCATGTTGAAATCAACAACAGGGAAAAACGAACAACCTTGCACACCTGCCTCTCGCGGAACTCATCGTGGATTTTTTCTACAATAGCGACAAGACTGTTGGAAAGTTGTTTCCGGAGGTCTTTCAAGAGCAAGTGCCGAGGGTTGCCGTTGCAATCGCAGCCACTGTGGTAACTTATAGGACTGTCGGATTGACCTCATGCTTGCTAACGATCAGTGTTTGTAGCTGAAAGTTGTCCTTGACGAGTTTGCTTCCTCGCAGGGAGAGATTAATTTTAGAGTCACTGCTTACTCTCCGGTTTACTTGGAGATGCTGGGACTGATGAAGAAGTGTGACACAGTCCCAGTTCACGTGATGAAGACCAAGGCTTTGTGGTGCTGATGGGCACAGATCAGAAGGTAAGTATATTCTTCCCCCTCTCCGAGTCCCCTCACACCGCTCACTGAAAATAACCCGAAAACAGCGGTGGTACAGTCCCAAGTATTCCCACGGTGTTGTCGAGTGGATTAGATGTCACACTTGATTAATGTGGTTGTTTTGTCATTTTGTAATGAATTCATGTGTCTGTGTTTGTCTGTGAGCACTGTCAGATACTGGGATAGCATCATAACCAGGATTGAGTGCCAGAAATTGACCTGTATCACAGCTGTTGACAGGCTGGTCTATTCTGTGACAGTAAGTAGAGTATGTTTTCTTCTAGTACATTCCTTTAAGAGCTGGCCCAGCTGTGGACAGATCTGGACATTCCTAGCCAGATAGGTACCTTGCTAGAGAGGTCTGGACACACTGTCCAGCCTGTCCCAGCCTGTCTTAGTCTGGACAGAGGGGGTGAGTTTGTTGATTGGCAGATTCTTCTAGACTTCTCCAGTATTAGTCAGCTGGGACAGCCTAGGACAACTCATGACAGCTGGAGCCATACTGTCCAGGGCTAGCCAGCTAGGTACCTTGCTAGAGGGAGCTGGAGGTCTGTCAAGCTGTCCCAGTCTGTCCCAGTCTGGCCAGGACTGTCCAGCTGAGGGTTGGTTTGCTGATCGAGTCGTTCACACCGGTACTCCACCCATGCTCACACTACGCCAGCACCTGTCACACAGTCACACGACGACAACAATGACAGGCAGCGTACACCAATTGTGTGCACGACCACAATGACAACAATAACTGCCACCACCAACACTGACCATGACCCAGTGTGCACACACCTGTGGACAGCATGCACATCACATGGTGACCTGCTCGCACACCTGCGCAACCACACACCACACTACTGTACCTCACTTGTAGTAGCTAGTACTGACATTGATAACTATGGTCCTCCGTCAGCCTGACACTGAGAATCATCGTCATCTGAAGGGGAAACTAAAGATTAGTGACTAGTGATGGACACTAAAAAGACGCGTCCCTGACATCAGCGACGCGGTCATTGATTCTCTACATATTAGTGTCCAGGACATTTTATGATAGCATTTTTACTTTTCGCAGTGCTGCACTTTTTGCTGATCTGGGGGCCGCGTGCGAAAAGAAGTGGAATGATGTGCCTAATCTCATGCGTACGAAAGGGCACGAAGAGGATCTCGGCGAAGCTACCCCACTTATTTGTACATGATCTGTGATCTGTGACCATGTATTTACGGATCACGGGCAATGTCACTCTCGCTCGCATACTACCGAAGGTGGAAAGTGCAGGTTACCCTGTCGTGCAACTTCCTTTGGCTATTGTAAGTAGAGGACTATCTTGCTCTACTTTGAAGAAACTGGTTGTGCACGACAATAAAATTTGTTATTGCAGTTGGTGTTGCATTGCTTCTACAGGTACGGGTGGCGAATTTGTGCTGTCCATGGGTCCGTTCTTTTATCAGCTGCCGTTCATGACACTCGGTGCCACAGAGGAACGATGTCGTAACCAAACTCGGGTACTGCGCGCCGGTGCCCCGCCGTTCGCAGATCTCCTCACGTTTGATCGGTTCCTGCATCGCGCTAGGCTACTAAAAAAGCAGGCAGCCGCGTTTTACAACCACCCGTTCTTCTTCGAGATCGTGTGCGCGTATTCTCAAGCGTGCGATCGGATTGCGTTGGCCCACGCTCTGGAGTGGACGAAAGCCAGCAAGACACAAACGCACTCGGACGACGAGGTTCTGGCGGTCAGCGACATCCCTTTGGTTCGGACACATGTCGGTTCCAGTTATGGTGACGTACGCTCCATCGCCGTCTCAACAATCTCGTTCCTGAATTCGTCCCTAGATAGACTTGATATCCCCGACCGAGTTCCCCCTACCGCCCACCCATCCGCTCTCACCGTGTGCGTCTACTCCGCATCCATGCAGAGCAGGCTACGCCGCCCGTCCTTTACGGGCGACACCTTCCGCAGCAGACGTCGCCGCCACGCCGACAATTAAAGTGGAGAATTGTTCGATCCAACTCCATACGCGTCCGACGGAGCTTTACCTTGGCGCGTCGAGTTCACGTGGCCGGATGAGCTTGTTCGTACATTACGACGGGAACGTGTACGAGGAGGCGGTGGTGAGAGAGTGGTTGGATGAAGTCAAAGGGGCGATCTTGTGGTATCTCGGTCGGACACATTCGTCGCGTCGTAGTCGGCAGGATGGCGTACGGGCTAGGAGTAAACTGTAAACTAGGTGAGGGTACTCTCGACGTCGGAAATGACGGATGACGGCTTGTTGACATTCACCCAGAATATGTATTGCAATTGATGGCTGATTTGCTACCGAGTTATTCTGGTTCAACCGCCTTTGAGAGTAGGTAACTTGAAGAGACGCATACTTGATATCATTAGGACATCATCCGCGGCTTCTTAGAGGCCACCGGCACGGTAACGGATCCGGGAACATCCTGCATTTTTATTGAGTGCTCGGTCGGCAAGTTTCCAGTTTCTGATGCAATACATTCGATTCCCGTTTCCACGGAGACTTACATCCAGATGAGCTTTGTGAATAATACTTGCCTGTACCTATAACCGGCCTGAGGCGAGCGTTCAATGTATATTTATCCGTGATGGTCGATCTCATGTCAACCATTGGAGGCCTCTGATGATGTGGGTGGCTAGGAGCTGCAAGATAGGTTTCAAGTCTCGGTCACAATTGAAGTCAGACGTTGTGAACCGATGGTAAGTTGTTCCGCCTCGTTCAGCCCCGAATGGAAATCTGAATACACCACAGCGCGGGGGGATCGCAATCAGGCTGCGATTGTGGTACATCGACGGGACCGCCTTATCTTGATCTACCCTAGGTGTGACAGACATTTATTCTCGCGACCACAGTGACGTCTCGCATTCGAGATCTCATCTTATGCTCCTCCGAGTTTGTCTTCATAGATCCTGCAGCCCAGAGCAACAATGACACCCTATTGGTCATGGCGTAGGAAGACAAGGTAGTCTTGTTTGACGATGAAGCCTGCCGTGCCTGTTATTAGTATTGGAATGGCCTCCCGTTCTCCACCCGGATTTGTACGGGAAGACGATTCATAGTTGCGCGCGCCAATAACTCCGGCACTCGCATTTATGAACACCGTCTCCGCTGACCATCTACACCACCCAATGTCCACTGGATTCCGATACCCTCCTAACGTTTTATCTTAGTATGACGGCATTCCAAGTGATACGAATTCGTAGTCCCTAGAAAACGTTACGGGAGCTCCACGGACCATCTGGTACAAAGATAAACCATAGTAAAACACGTTGTCCCTGCATGGCTGAACTGGAGCGCCGTTTCAAGAGGTAAGCACCACAGCAAGTGCTCGAAGAGCTGTGTTAGAGCACGCGCACTTGCCTCGTGGCACCACTCTCTTGCACGTTCCCTCCACATCTTGCTTGCTAGCTTGGTCTCGCCAATACAAGAAACACCAGCGGGAATCCATATACCCTCATGCTTCACCGAATTCTTGGGTGAGTTGTCTGTCTTTAGTCGGTCAATTCTAGATTGAGGCCACCTTCTGTCTTATCAGTTTCCAGGAACGTCCTCCATTGGACCTAACAGAGAAAATCATTCGAGACTCTGAATATCCTGTCACTGGTGGCACATTCGCAAACGTGTACAGGTGCAGGTGTAAAGATACTTCAGGATCGACATTCCCGGTTCGACATCTTCCCTTTAAACACCAACTCTCTACTTATTTTCTATAGGTCGCTGTCAAGACCTTGAGGTACTTCGAATCCGATGCTCACCTTGAGAAAAAGCAAAAGGTGAGACCTGTCTTTGATGCTAGTTCACCCTGTAATCTGAGGTGGTAGAGCCTTTGCCGTGAGCTCGGTCTTCTAAAGAGATTAGAGCATCAGAATATCGTCGCGCTACTTGGTGTGGCATCAAATTTTGGACCCCTACTCGCAACAGTATCGCCCTGGATGATGCATGGAACCTTGCACACCTACCTGCAGAATAGAGGTCAGGCTCTGACAATAACCGACCGGCTGCAGCTAGTAAGTTGCGCGATTAGTGATCTGAACGGAGGACACTAAGGATTTGCAGGCGCATGCTATCGGATCCGGCCTATCATATCGTGTGTTCTCTTAGCGCTCCTTGACTGCGTCCCTCTCTCATTTTGCGATAGTACACTCCAACCGTGTGTTTCACGGGGACTTGCATAGCGTAGGTTGGCGACCTCTTGTCTTGGCCGAAACTTATATTTGTCCAGAGCAACGTGCTGATGGATGAGAATCACAACCCGCGAATAAGCGATTTTGGGCTGGCGTCGACCACGGGAAAGCTGGAACCTGGTCTGTCGTATTTGGAACGGTTGTCGGGGTCAAACAATCCAGGCGCAGTACGATGGGCAGCACCTGAGCAGCTCTCTGGCTGGAAACCAGACCCGTCTGCAGACATGTACTCGTTCGGGTGCATAATGTTCCAAGTACTGCTTCGTCATGATGTGTTTCCAGTGGCTGACGTTTTCGCCTCAGTTGCTGTACGGAGATGTTCCATGGAAGGAGAAGACGGACTGCGAGGTCATCGTTCTGAAGCTCAGAGAATACGAACCACCTCGTCGTCCCAATCACGGAAAAGTCGAAGAAGAACATTGGGC
>JBBPMD010000916.1:0-11535 GCA_038090095.1 Zangia roseola | reverse complement strand
TGGTTCGCCTTGGAATATCCGATTCCTGAAGGTCTTCTCGAAGTAACAGAAGTAAATCCCTGAATTCCCGTCGCTCGATGACATTCAAGCTCTAAGGAGCGAGTCAGTTTGATTCAGTTGAAGCAAACGAAATGGTGGTAAAGTCACTGACCTGATCGTCTTCGACTATGAAAGTAACTAGTGCCTCTTTGAATTTATCCTCAGTGAACCGGGGCCATGTCAGCGACGGGTGTACGGCTTTACCAGCGGCTTGTTCCCTTGCCCATTTCTCTTCTTTGCCATGTCTTGTCTTATCAGGTTGACCATGTTTTATGCACCAACGTTTGTGGCTCTCCCGATGGAGCTTGAGATGCTCGCGAACGATGCCAGTAGATGTTCTTGCGCACCGTAGGTGTAACCAGTGAGCTTGGCAGTGGGGTGGTTCCTAGCTACACGGCTACCACAAGCAACATTTGTCAGAATAGATCCGGCAAATGTAGGATGAACCAACTAGAACTTACGTGCACTTCTTACATATGTACTCACCACTTGTGGATCTTCGAAAAAAATGCTTGATGTCAGCGACAAGTATCTTCTTCCCTCCCTCTTCAAGGTCGTTTTCCAGTTCAGATCCAGTGAAGAGCGCACAATCACACAAATCGTCGCATACCGCACTGAGACGGTCGTTGCTGAGACTGGAATTGGGTTTCAATTGGGGACGTAGAGGCTGCAAAGGGTCAGGTGATGGAAGATCTTGGGATCTGTGACATGCTGGAGAGGGTTGCTTTCAGGTTTGATCGGCTTTGAGTTTGGCAGAGCTGTCAGAGGTTGAAGAGACCTCCAGATCAAAATTTTCTTCGGACTGTGAGGAATTGCGAGGCGGTGGAAGAATCCCTCTTGGAATGGGACATTTGACAGGAGGTGACAGGGGTTGCTGGGCAGCCAAGGCCATAGCATTGGTGGGTCCTGTGATCTGATCCCCAACTTCGTCGACAGTATCGTACACCTTGCGTCAATGTCGGGCATTGCCTCTTAGGTCTAGGCCACCGGCTCAGCCAGCTACAAGAACTTACAAGGTCTGATATCTAGCTCACCTGCAATACCACTAGAGTTGTCGAGCAAAGCAGCATCTGCTTCTGCAGCTTTCCTGGACCTGATACACTTCCTTTTCAAGGCAGGTTCTGCAGGCCCGGGTAGCAGATTAGTGGTTTGTCAGATAGGTTCCAAATGTGAACGAACGCTCTGCTGCCACAACATTTGAGGGGTCAGGCATCATTCCCACCGGATGGAGAAGATCGGGTTTGTTGGTGACTGCAGGTGACTCTGAAAAGAACATGTTTGTCATAGCAGAGGGAGCAGTATTGGTTGGAACGGCAGCGTCATTTTGAGCATTCTTCGTTCAAGTCCTTTTAGGTGTCATCAGGTCAGAAGTTGGAACTTGGGGTCGATTGTTAACCTAAGTCCCTTGGTTATAAATGAAACGATCATAACTACATGCGGTCACTGGTCGGCCACCTACATTTTCACGTAATCCGACTCCTCCACCAGCGGACTTGTGAAAGAGGATGAGGGCGGTGAGTTGAAAGTTGTCAATTGTGAGGCAGACATTGTACCGGTTATCGAGCGATTGACTCGGATTTGATTGAATTACGGTAAGTCTTGAAAACTTCCACTGATGGTCCTCAAGGCAGCGACATCGACAAGGTGCTAAGTTAAAAATTTTTTGACGGGGAACTGGAAAGTGAGGTCAGCAGTGGATCACTCAGCCTAGGGGGCCAAGACCTTGAGGCATGTACGTGTTGCATGATGAGATGAGTTGATCGTCTGACAGACTCGGATAATGTTCATAAAGCACAGAAGGATGGCGTGGTTGGGAGTCACTGTGCCAGTTGGTTGCTGTGATGGCATCACATGAAGTTACATCTGAGTCAGAGCTGAGACGAAAATGAATCAGAATCTCATCCAATGAATCAATTAACCCAAATCATTATTGGGAAGAGTAAACTAATAAACTTAACACGAGGATCCTTTAGATCTAAGTTCTGACTCACTCTGAGTCCCTCACATAGAACCCCTGATGCAATGAATTGGACGTAAAGCAACCAACGAACATATTCGTAAGTACATAGTCCACGAGGTGTTACGAAACTGGAGACTAGGCAAGGAATGACGCAGAACTAGGGATTGAGGTAAGACTACTCCCGAACACGTCGAGTGTCGCCGAACGACCCGAATCTGACTCGGTCTCCCCATCGTGATCGGAATCATCAGAGTCATCCTGATCGACTAATGCAAGAAAAGGGTTATCGGGGTCAGATCCAGCCTGTCCGGAGGCTGTCTTGCGCCTTTTGTGACTCTGCTCCTCCTCTATCACGGCCTCCAGCACATGCTTTGACCTCATTACAACCTTCCCGGATTCTATCCCCAAACAATCAATAGCAATGAGCTCCTGTTCTTTGGCCCCGTCATCAGTAGACCATTCCATTTGCAGATGATCAAGAAATAGTTTGACGATGAATGTATGATCCTGTAACCTCATCTCGGACTCCTTATGCAGGTACACTGGCAATGCTCGTACGACATCCTGCATCTTGCTAGGCTGGTCTTCAAGTGGTTCGTATTTTGCCAGAAGATCCTCTTCCCCAGCGTCAGGTCGATAATAGAAGTGTTTGAAGAGGTTGGCGAGAGACTTTAGTAGTTTATACAGTGAGTCCCGCCCGGGGAGGAGAGTGGGTACGAGTATTGTTTGAGACACAAGCACCCCTCGTTTGCTCTCTGCGCCAGGTACAGACTCGAACGTACCCCTTACGAAAACAGAATGAGTCTCGAGAGATAGGGTCGAAGGGTGAAACATCAAGACTGTCCACAGAAGTACCCAGAATGCCGATTCCATGTCATTCCGGGCTCCGTGAAGTGCAGTACCATCTTCAACGAGACGTGCTGACATAAACTGCCAGGTACCCTGGAAACGTTCGTCAAACAGGGAGTAATAAAACTACATGTTGGACACACGGTGCGCGTTGCTCGACGTGGCCATATGATGGACGTGGACTTGGCCAAATCCCAGTCAATTAAGTACCCCCGTCCGTTGGCAATGATGATGTTCCTGACACTGATATCCCAATGGAGAATTCCAATAGCAAAGGCTTGCTTGTGAGCTAGTTGATAATATTAGCCAAGTGATGGTTGTCACATAAACGGTAACCTACCGATCAACGTGTCACATATGGCTTGCACAAGCTCTTTGGAGGAATTGAAAGTGGACAAGCTTTCCCCAACAAGATTGAGGACAAGGTGGTGGTGAGTATGGGGAACTATAATTAGGCCTTGACAACAGGCTCAAGAATATGTTGAATACTTGAATGTTTGAGGCTTCTGTTGATCCCAGCCAAGCATGTCCCCGAATGTGAGACAGAGGGGGACATACTTGACATGTTCACCATTAAGTTGCACGTAGATTTCGCCTTTGGGTTGGATATCTGGTGTACTGACTCGCCATGAATCCTTGAGGAACATGACCTGGTTCCCTTCAATATCATAAGCGGGACACGCGCATGTTCTGCGACAAGTGGGGAGTGAGGGCACAACGTCAAGTGCAGGAAATACTACTGTAAGATTGGACCGCTCGAGTTTGACAGATCCGATGGATTGCTCAACACAGGGGTGTACTCTTGGGACGCTCGTTTTAAACATCGGTGTATCTCGAGGTAAATTGAGGGCTGCCCTTGCAATCCTAGCTTCGTCCTTAGAGGCAGCCGAAATGGTGGTGTCAACACCGTGCAACTCCGGAGGGGCCTGTGTTACGAACGCACATCTAGCCCCTATCTTTTTCCAACCTTATGACAACAAACCAAAGACGAACGCCCAAGTCTTCAACCCTCAAAGGTTTTAGACCAAACGCTTACGTAACCATGCCTCATGCCAAGGCTGTTCTCGGAATTCGTTCCTATTGGCTGCCACATTTGCACAGCCAATGACAGCACCTTTTAATATATCACAGATCTGATCGTGGTTAGAAGCAGTACACGTTTCCATCAAGGAACGTTCTCTTGCCACATCAATTATGACATGCCTCATGGTTACCTGACGCATCAGCATCAAGGGACCAAACCTTATGATCAGTCATCCATCATTCCTTATCGTCCAATGGGATTAATAGTAGGAATGGTACGATGCTTATGTAATAAATACACAGCCCCTCATGTAGTAGTATATAAACCATGAACTAACACCAGAGTAAACCATCAAAGTTTACCTGGTTCTTTACACCTCATTCACTTGCCTCTTGAGCACTCTCATCTTCACTTCCACTTTACATTCGCTCTATGCTTTTGAGTGTCTGTTTCAGCCTGTGAGTAGAGTTCAAAGAATCAAATGAGCGAAGGGTCCTCGTTGTAGGCAATCGGCTCGGTCACCACGACCCCTTCCCTGTCCCATCGAATGATACGAGCTGTATGTACATCAGCAAACCACCCATGGCAAATCCAATTGAGTCCCAGGCTGCTTCTTATATCCACAGAGCCCACAGAGCCCACAGAAGCCCACAGAAACAAAGTGATTTGCTGATGTATTGCGCATGATATATACCAAAAATATATGGGTGTGGAATTGTGTAGAAAGCTGGGTGGAGGCATAGGTGGAGATCTGGCCCAGGGTGTCCCTGGCGTTGTCAGTGTTCCGCACAAACTTGCAATGCTCACAAGAATCAGAGGGTTCAAGTAAGATAAACGGGTCTTCAGTGTTATGCCACTTGAACTTGATGTGTATGTCGAGGGAAGTCATATCACAATTTGTGATGGGTGCCTTCTGACCCTGCGGTGGCACTGGATATACACAAACGTCGGGCTTGATTTCAAAACCAAACCCATTTTTCTTCCTGTCGCCTCGAGCATGAGTGTCAACAAAGAGCAGGCCAGGTACAAGTTTCTGAGTCGCGGTAACCTAGCAAAGGAGACCAAATATCAGCGATAACGCTGTCATTACACCGATACCACCAATGCACGGGGCATGAAAAATTGCAAAGTGACTTACAAACAGGGTATAGGCTTCCAGCTCGGTTTTGGCTTGGAGGACCTTATTGAAGGTACCTGTTCAGAATTGTCCAGAGCTGAGGTTCCAGCCATGGATACTGTGCACTGGGAGAAACTCGTTCAGAAAGTTGTTGACCGGCATGGGACCGGTCACGAAAGCGGACATCTCCTTTCCCAGAGTATTGATGGTTTGATGGTGCAATCGAATATAAGTCGAAAAAAGGGCTTGAAGGGGCGTCTTGGGCTTAATGGGAGTACTTGATACGATGTCAATGTTAGACTGTCCTCCAGGATCTGGCTCAAGTAATGGTGCTTGTCCATGAGGCCCATCTGAGACACTGTAGTCAACAACGCCATGGTCGCTCATTTCGATTATCAATGAATCAATAGCAAATGCGGTGAGTCACGAGACATCTGATGGTCTGGGCGCTTAAGTCAGCTGTGCGATGTGAAGCTGAGGTTCTCACCCTGTGAGTAAACTAGATTGATTGGGCAGCAACAATGAGATTGGGTGGGATACAGAGCTCAGTACCATTCACTTTGAAGGGAGCCTCAGGCAGGAGACTTTGGAAAAAGATGAGTTGGACAACCGTGGGTAACAGTCAGTCCACTAATTTACTGTCTCTACGGCTCTACCGTAGTTAGATGGGAGAAAAAATTCCTACTACAATTTTTTTATTATTCTTGTTCTCAGTAGACTCACTATCAGTCATAGATTCTGAGGTGTCAATTGTGGTAGCGGACCATGTAAAACGGCTCAGAGCCTGAGTCAAGAACCGGCTTCAGCCGAGACAACGAGGGTACAGCCATATATGGCTTAGGCACCTAGCTGAGGAAGCTGGTGGTTGAGCCGAGCTGTAGCCGAGCCAATTAGCTGAGCTGCGGCAACACTAGGCAGAATGCCTTGTTCAGGAGCATGAAAAGATCGCTGATCTCCATTGCTTCAAAGCCCAGCGGAAGCAAAAATCTCTTGATGACAAGGACCTCAGTATTGGATGGATTAATGCAGTGTTCAGTAATTATGGTCAAATGTGACCCATCCCAATGGTACCATTGCCATCGACTTCTTATACACCGCAAGCATCCGACAAAAATGGTGAGTCAAGTATCTATTTTGACTTGATATATCTGATCCAATAATCAGTAATATTACTACAACCTGCGGGTGGTTGTTTCCTTGCGGTTCAACTCGACTAAGGTTGCGCAGATGAAGATTAAAATTCTGTTGGCGGTAGTAATCATTCAAGCTTGGAGTGCCATGTACCGACCTGATAAAAAAGAGTTCACAAGCTGTAACCATGAAGAGAACTGTCAGAAGAGGATGAATTCCTGGACATCTGTGTGTCGGTCTGTACGTTCATCGGCACATATGTACATGTGTATGGTCCTGCATCTGCTTATCGTCCATGTATATATTATAAAGTTGCTCACTCAATACTCCTAACTTTCCTTTGATGTCGAGCTGATCTTTTCCTCTGTGCAATGCTGTGTGAGACCCGACAAAGACTTGAAACTGTGCCACGCAGTAATCATTGTTATGCGGTAAACATATCATGTTATCTGAGTCAGCAGGGCTTACACAACTTGTGTTGTAATTTTGGAGTCCAAGTCTGATACACTGCAGGGTCTTGAACTCTGCCACTCTTCTATTTTAAGAACTCCAAAACAATGGGCAAGTAGAATTTTGATTTAGCCAGAGGTTTGAGTAAACCTCTGTGTCTTTCTGTGATGCTGGGTTTGCTGGGGCATGCTGGGTGACTGTAGAATGCTGTATTATAAGTTGATAATCTGCACTAACCTGGGATGTTCTGGGAGATTTTTGGTGGTTTGCTGATGAATGGAGGTTTGGATGGAGGGTGGGACATTTTTTTCTTTTCTTTATGATATTACTTCGAGTTTTTATACAAAAGGTATAGTAGGACATGTTGTGAAACTGAAATTGAGTCAACTTGCATGGACTTGATAGTAGTAGATTACATAAGCAGACCTTACATTGGTTGCTTGCTACTGTAGTTTCTGTAGTGACTACACTATAGTTTTCTACAGGTATGTACTAGTCTACTGCTAATAGTAGTGACTCAAGTACTCTACAGGCTAGGCCCTCTGCAGAAACCACTTTTCTATAGGTTATGAGCCCTGCTTTCACCTAGCAGCTCACTCACTCAAGCTATCCAAGTCCTGAGAAAGTCTTACCCGATGGAGTTCGATGCGCCCACTCTCGAAACAGATGGAAGCAACTGGTCGGAATGGCACGCAGGAGTCGAGCAAGCCATTCACGCGCACGGATTGCGGGAATACCTTGCAGGAACTGTGATGCACCAAGACCAACGACTTGAATCCCTAACGAAGCTCATTTTGACTTTGGAAATCCCTGATTCAATTCTCGGATCAATCATTCATCTCACAACAGCACACGAGATGTATTTTTATTTGACTAAACGATTCAACAAGTCTACAGTACAAGAACGAATGGAAAAAGTTGCAGAACGGAGCACAGTGGCTATGCGCAAGCCGTGGAAGAACTCCAACGACCATCGTCAGTACAGTGAGCACAGCCACAAGCCGCGCAAATGTAGAACATCCACAATCGAGTCTACCAACCCCATATCAGTCCCACAGTGCCAAACCAGCCGTTGTACACCCAAGCATGTCAAGAACTCACCAGAGGAACTCCGGAGCACGTCGCTTGAGGGCAGGAGATCTGGAGTGAGCGACACACAGCCAACATGGACACTGCGAGAAGAAATCTCGACCGGACAAGTCCATGAAGTGGTACAACACCATGAGGAGCTAGCGGGTGAGAGCGACAGCAACAAACATCAAGGGCAAACTATGCAAATTGACGAAACCCTACCCATAGCAAGCGCAGATACATCTACGTACAAGACCGCTGCCACTATGACAATGCAGGCGTCCATAGATGCAGCCACAGCCAACTCCCGCGCATCCAGCACATTGTTTGAGGGTGAGCGAGATGGTCAAGAGACGACCGAAGATGCTGGAGGACAAGATGGAGAGTCGACAGCCAAGCCACGTCCACAGATTGAGGACGACGAGCCCACCATATCGCCAATAATTCCAGATAGCACGCATGTGCCGCACAGCCATGAAGTCAACACCAAACTGACAAAGGGACCTGAAGACCCATCAGGAAACCCTGCAGACGCAACGGATGATGATGAACGTCATCCAGACGAGCCTCCAGAACCCCCTGATGCAGCCAAGAGCGCAGAGATGGAGAGGAGCGAGGCGAGTGTCAAGGAAGTCGAAGAAAGGTTGTCGGAAGGCTTGAAAGATGGCAAGCGGGCAACAGGCGAGGGCGAAGACGAAGAATGTCGACCAGAGAGCCAAGGCAAGCCCCCAGACGAAGTTGGCAAGGTCCCGGACCAAGCGTGAGTCACAACAGATGATCCCCAGAGCTCCAAGCTCAAGGAGGGGAGACGGAAGTCAACGACCTGTGGAGCCATGGGCACTGCACCCAAAGTGGACGTGTCGGGAACGTCAGAAGACGTTAGGAGCGCTAGGAACAGGCCGAACAAACTGTTGGAAGCGATAGAACGCGTCAGAGAAGGGTTGAAGTGGATTAAGGGGGAGAACTCACCTAAAGTGACCCCATGCGACACAGACGACCCGGGCGGTGAACAGACTTACCTGAAGGTCCTCAATGCCCAGCTCCACCAATCCCCAGTCCAGTAGGACAACTGTGCAATGAAACGATGAAGCGCGACGATGCACGATCATCGAGTGCACAAACAGAAATGACCAGTGAGTCTTTTGAGCCAGGCCATACAGCACCTGATAAACACCATCAGTACATGCCAAATGACTTACCATTACCACCAAAACCACCCGACGAAGTCGCACGGCGAAAGAACGAACCCCCGAGCAACCAGCTAGAGGGGAAGCAGGCTGAACCTGCAAGCCGTGATGTCGGAGGTTCTAGGAACCAAACAGGAGTGCCAGTGCCAGTGCCAAAGCCACCCGACGTATACGAAAACTGCCAGGACGAACCCCTGAGCTTTGAGCTCAAGAGGGGGAAGCGGATGCCTGCGAGCGACAAAGCCGCAGGCATCAGACTTGAAGCGGACGTGTCAGCACCACCAGGACGTGTCGTGAATGCTGGGAACAGACCAGAAGAGCTGTTGGGAGCAATAGAACACGTCAGGAAAAGGGTAGAGCCGAGCAGGGGAGAGAACTCACCTGAAAGAGGTCCAAGTGACCCAGGTGACCCAAGCGTCGAAGCACACCATCTAGGAGGCCCACGAAGCCACCTAGAACACCATCTAAGCGATGGGAACCAGCACGTCAGAGAAATCTGTAGAAATCTGTAGGAACTCAGTAAACACTATGTGTATTAGGATGAGTAGGTAGACACAATACCTGTAGGAACTCAGTAAACACTAGAGAACCTACAGTAGGGAAGAAACCCTAAGAGCCCGTACAGCAACGGAACCCGGGTCGGGTTTTCGTGGAAACCAAAAGTAGCACGTGCTTGTATTGAGATGGAGCTTCAACCTTCAGCTTCAGCTCTCCCTCACACATATCGCTTATCTGTAGGAAACGGCGACGATGGGCGACAACAATAATACAGAACGTCTTTCTCTCCAAGATGACCCAGAATCAGGTGAAGAAGTCGACAATCTTATACTTCAGACCCTACTTCACCAAAACCGTCAGATCAACCAGCTTATGCTCAAAGTATTCGATTTTATGGCTGAAACGATCGCTACCTCTGCCGCACGCGCCGAACCCATTCCGTACCACACCTCTATCCTCACTGGTCAGATGTGGGTCACGGAACTCATCAATGGCCACCCGGACTGCATCCGCACTGAACTAGGCATCCGCAAGCACGTTTTCAACCAGCTCATAGAGGAGCTGATCGCGCAGGGATACACAAGCTCAAGGCACGTCACGCTGGAAGAACAACTTGCCATTTTCCTATATACCTGTGTCACGGGCCTCACGTGTAGGCATGTCGGTGAGCGATTCCAGCAGTCGAATAGCACGATCTCCAAGTATGTGTCCGTTTCATTTCATTGCTAACAAATGGTCATGGTTTTCACAGATATTTTCATAAGATGCTTCATGCGTTCTCATTGACGGAGATCTACACCAAATATGTCAAGTTACCACGCTCAGATGACCCTACACCTGAACGCATCACCAACGATCTGATCGTCTACCCGTTCTTCAAAGATGCAATTGGTGCCATTGACGGCACACATATCGCATGCGCTCCATCGGCATCCGAGCGAGACGCGACCCGCAACCGCAAGGGTTTCCACTCGCAAAATTGCCTTGTCGCATGCAACTTTGATCTCGAATTCATGTATGTTTTGAGTGGCTGGGAAGGATCGATGGCCGATGCCTCCGTTTATCATGACGCCCGCACAACCGACTTCACAATTCCGGCCGGAAAATACTATCTCGCAGACGCTGGGTATCCTATATGTCTGCAGCTACTGGTTCCATACCGTGGCTTGCGATACCACTTACCAGAATGGGATCGCTCGCAGACTAAGTGATATTGGATTTATTGCTTGTAATAGTACTGACTATCTTCTATTCAGGCCTGCAAACTCGCAAGAATACTTCAATCTACGTCACGCACAGTTGCGTAACGTTGTCGAATGGATCATTGGTGTCTTGAAGCAACGATTCCGGATCCTTACAATCGCACCCGAATATAACATGGATACTCAAGCCAGGATCCCTCTCGCTCTGTCCTGTGTCCATAACATGATCCGCCGTCATGATCCCGATGAGCTGAAGGACTGTGAGCGAGAACAAGTTAGAATGGACGAACCGGAGGATCGAGCGTTAGTATATGGGACATTGGCAGAAGGATTCATCACAACGGCTCAGTGGGATACAATGTCAGTGAAATGGGATGAGATCGCAGAAATGTTGTGGCAAGATCATCTTCAATACATCCATAGCAACCGTTGCAATGTAACTTCACGCGTCTGAGATCATACCAATAATTTTGTCACATGCGCTTGTAACAATATACATAGTGACTACAGTAAGAAATGAGTCCATCACTTCCAGATCGTCTTATCCGGCGGTGTTCACAACCTCTGCAATCCGTCTTTTCAGCCAACTACGACGAGCCTCATCTCCATTGACATCAGGCACACTTGCGAGCACAAGATAAGTATCGGCGTGTTCATCATTGGTTAAAACCTCCATCGTGAACCCCAATTCGATGGGTGTAAGGACGGATCGATCTCGTTCCACAAGCACCGACTTTGCGTTGTGCCTCTGTTGAGGCAGAGCCAATGACTGCTCAGTCACCGCGGTCTTACCCTGAACTACGCGTTCCATCATCTGCATATTACTTTGAAATTGGCTTTGGAGTGCGCCGACATCTTCTCGGAGCACACCGAAATCTTTTACCTGTTGTGCTATATGCCGTTTGCGACTAGATGGTGCTGAGCTTGTCACCGATTTAGAGGTGCTAGCGACTGTTGATACCATGGATGAGCCATCATCGTCAGGCTTGCGCTTGTTCGTGTTTGGT
>JBBPMD010000915.1:0-11580 GCA_038090095.1 Zangia roseola | reverse complement strand
TAAGGAACTTGATCGGAGTGGATGCCCCGGTGGGCAAAGGACAAGCGCGTCACGTCCGAGCGTGACAGCCTCGTCGAGGTCATCAAGTGCACCGAGACGCTCGTAGCGAGTGGAGAGCTTCGCGCCGAGGTTGTTTAAGGTCATTGATCGGAGTGGATGCCCCGGTGGGCAAAGGACAAGCGCGTCACGTCCGAGCGTGACAGCCTCATCGAGGTCATCAAGTGCTCCGAGACGCTTGTAGCGAGTGGATAGACGATTGCCGAGGTTGTTTAAGGAACCTGATCGGAGTGGATGCCCCGGTGGGCAAAGGAGAAGCGCGTCACGGGTCAGCGTGACAGCCTCGTCGAGGTCATCGAGTGCACCAAGACGGTGGTAGCGAGTGGAGAGATAACTGCCGAGATTGTTTGAGGAACCTGATCGGTGTGGATGCCCCGGTGGGCAAAGGAGAAGTGCTTCGCGCTCGAGGGCAATCGCCTCGTTGATATTCTCGATCCCCCCAAGCCGGTTGTACCGAGTGTTCAGATGAAGTGAAAGCCATATCAGAGACACAGATCGCTTGGAGTGTCCCAGTGGGCACAGTTCCAGAGCTCGACGTCCAAGGTCAATCGCCTCCTCGATGCAATCACTTTCTCCTCCTCGTTCAAACTGGTCGGCAAGGGACTCTGCCTGTGAATGCAACTGGTCAACTGGTAGGCGTATCATTCCAACTGTTTTCTTGTCAACGCTAAGACTCACGCACCCTCTGAGGCCATATCGACCAACTCGTCTTAGAGGTCGTCGTGGTGTGGGGGAAAGTTAGGGTGCTGTGCACAACGAGGCAGGTATACATGTGTTCTACTACACCGCATCGGCAGTTGTGTGGCATGGAAGCCAACCTTGAGTACTGCAACCAACCAACCGCGATCAACCAGTTTCCCAACATGTAGAACAAAACCCCCGCATACATACACCTAGTGGTGAATTCAACGTGTCGATCGCTTGCAATCATTATCAGAAACGTACCGAGCTCCAATTTTTCTTGAAATGCGCCCACCTCCGAAATAGCAACCAAGCAATCGGTGCTTACAATTCGCATCAGAACACATTCCTTGCTCACTCAGCTGGATCGACATTCAACTCAGTTCCATGATTGCATATTTATAACCGATACAGTGGACAAGTCGACAAGGATAGAGACAGAGGTCAGGACGAAGAGTGCGAGAACCTTGAAAACCGGTGGCAACGTTGTAACGAACGACGTCTGGGGGAGCGCTACCCAGAGTGGGTGTAGAAATGCAATAAAGTCGAGGCAAGGAAGCCCACCACCGACGAAGTCCTCGTTCGAATGATGCTCATCGCCATCAGAATCGACGCATGCGTCTCCTGGCATTCCCCAACTTGTCCCCGAACGAACTCAAAACATCCCTCTGCCACATCCCTCTGCCACGCGTCATACTTGCCGTTCACCTGGCTTGCACCTGCTCGTAGTCGACCATGCACACGCCGAAATTGTACTGCGTCTCCGAGGTGTCAAACATCGACCGCGCCTTCTTGATCTCGGTCAGGAGTTGTTGCCAGTGGACGAGCGAGTCGCCGAGTCGGTTGAAGACGTATTCGATGAGGGCGAATGGTCGCTAAAGGGTGTTGTGCAAGGGCGAGGATCAGTAAGGCCGGCGAAAGCAGGGTCTACAGTTGCCCACCAGAGAAGTGTAGGTCGTTTCGGATGTGAGATTCCGTTGCATCTGTAAACCATCTCATATCTCAGATTCTGAATACGGCTAAGCCGGCAAATAACGCCTATGTGGATCATCAAGTCGGGTCCAAGTCAAGCGAGCGTACTCTATCGGAGGGTCGAGGAAAATTAGCTGATCTGATGCACGATAGGTTTCACGGTCTTATTTCCCTCCAACATCCATGCATGACAAGCTTATCTTCTAATCCTCTTTCCAGCGCGTTGTTCGCTGGTTATGTCGTGTAAAGGTAGGGATCACGGCGACCGTCCCATCGCGTAGCTATCCTATCAAACTCAGAGAACATTCCAGGTTGGCGTGTCCCTCCAAGTTAAAACAATCAGTCTAAGCAAAGGAGACGAATATCATTAGGACAATATGCCACACAGATCAAAGTTTGCACCGTAGCCTAAATCTTGCTCAAAGGTTCTGAGAAAACCTTGTGCATATATGCACGCGTTGCCAGATCTTCCGCCACCCGAAGAATACCCCGATACAGGTCAATCACGTTAGTCGTCTTGTCTTGCAATACCGACACCACGCTCGCAAGCTTGCGGACGAACCAAATATGTCTGTTATTGCGACCGTCGACACTGGATATGATACAAACCATGTAATACTGGTTCAGGAAATAGTTCCATCAAATGGTCATGCCTGGAATGTTTCAGCCTTGATGTGACAACCACTCAGCAGAATATATATATGTACCTTGGGCATCCATTCTCTGTGCGCCGTTGTGATACTCTCCCTTGGTTGTGTTCGACCAAATCTAACGTTTGCCAGTACATCCCCGCCGTTTCCATGAGTAAAACAGCGTGCGAGAATATTCAGGATCATAGTATGTGGGACCTGGAAGTTCGACGTTCAGCCAGAGTAAGTTCTGGACTTCTTTAAACAGTGTTATGCGTGTGGATCGAATTTGACCGCCAGTTGGAATCCTCCACAGCGTAATCGTACCATCTCGAACAGTCGATCGTGGACGGCCGTGTCTGGTTGGTTGAGGGCCTGCGACCAGGCATCAAAGGTGGGTCGAGTTTCGAGTTTCTTGCGGAAAACAATGGGTTCCGATTGTAGCTTTTGGTCCTCGGCGAAAAGCTCCCGTCCCCTTCCAAGGGCGTCTTCGACACGTTTCATATAGTCGTCGTTCAATTTGCCGTGGTCGAATGATATCCCCAGAAATGGTGGAACTGGAAGATCTCGCATCTGAGACATATGACATGCCTCTGAGAACCCGCACCGAAATTTAAACTGAAAAAGAGTCAGTGGGAGTTCAATAAAAAGTACTTTTTGATTGCCTCATCGTGCAGGCGTTTGGTATCCTCGTTTACGGAGTCAATGAGTTGAGTTTGGTACTCTTGGAAGGCGCTTCGAAATCTGGGGTCGGTGACCAATATTAATGCTATACACATCCCTCAAATGTACTACAGCATGATGCGAACCTTGAGTCGAACAAACAAACCATTGAATTTGGAGAATACTCTGCACATCTCGTTCGCACTTCGCACCGTGCCTAGCCTATCGCGTAGTCTTGCAATGATTTGGTTCTCCATTCTTGCGACCCGTTCATTGTATGTATTCTCTGCGGCGGCCCATATCTCAGTGCCCTTGTACCACGGGTCAACGCAACGAATCGGGTCAAGCACCCAAGCGCCGATAAAGTGACTCACCCACAGAGACATCGAAGACGATCCGCTCGATTACCAGGTACGCCCGCTTCACCTCCTCTTCCATGGCCATTCCCCCGGTCTCCTTCGTAGCACTGCTCGACCCTTTCGTAGGACCCGTCATCACCGTAAGCCGCTCGTGTTGTTTTCTCCAATCCTGTATCCGTCCGTGCAATTTAGCGTGTGTAGGAGCAATCTTGACGGGGGTGGACTTCTTCGAACATCATGGCCACATTCATGAACTCACGAGATCATCCCAAGCGCGGAAAATGTTCATCGTCTGAGATAGCAGTCAATCAAATGTTTCATACGGTGTGTATGGTAGTCCATCAGGCGTTGATACTCGGAGTAACTGGTCTTTGAAATCTCGAGAAATAGCCTCCACGTGAGGAAGGGCCCGTTGGATTGGATATAGTGAAAGATTGGGCTCGGGATTTATATGCCTGAAATAAGGGATACCCGAAACTTGTCGAGGTCCGTTGCCGAAAGGAGTTCGTTTAGCGACAAGCCTTTCATCAACTGGTCGGTGTATGGATGAACCACACATTCAAACAAGAACGTTCATATGTACTCACTGAGATCCATGGAGCTATTCAAACGCGTGTCCACGATAAACCTGACTGTTGCGTGAAACCTCCTTTCAGACACTCTGTTACCATGATAGTTTCTTCAGTCCGTACCTGAGTCTCGATTCCCGCCAACACTCTCTTCAGACTCAATCAGAAATGGATTTGTTGCGACGCAGTGCCAGAAGACACGTCCCGCGTGAGTTTGGTGACTGCTTGGATAGACTTGATCGACGAGTTCACGTGTCCGTGCAAGGTATCGATGAAGGAACTGTCATTCGGGAGTTTTGGAGGTATATGGGATATATTGGGTCTTTGACCCGCCGTCTGCGCCTTCACAGGAGTCAGTTACGAAACAAACACAGAGGAAAGCTGGCTTATTGCTCACTGCATGACGGGATGGATGATGGGATGTGTTTCTGGGATTTCAACGTCTTGCTGGTGTAGTAACGATAATTCGAGTTCGGCGAATTCCTTTTTTCGTCATGGGGATTCCTAAACAATGATGAGTGGTGCATAGTTCGCGTCTATGGTAGCTATATACCCAGCTTGCTATCGCGGCCATCTTTGCCAGCACCGTGGGCTCCAACAAATGGATCAAACCACGGTTTTGTACCACAGCTCACCACGGCGATGTCTCCTCGGCTCCAAATTCAGCATGCAGTCGGCTTGCCAGAGGGTCTAGGGTCGGACCGCGCTTGATGAGGGCCAGATACGAGCGAAAAAGTGATTCATTGAATTGATGGATGCATCTACAGGACCGTCATATATGCCGTTGGAAGTGGACTGGCTGTTGACAGTTGTTTGTGATTGCCATGGTATTACGGCGACAGGTGGCTGTGTTTCACCCACGTCCCACGCGCACCAGTCATCAGCATGGAAACAGATGGCCTCGTCACCCTCTCTGAACAACGCAAACTCGCGACGCCGAGTTGACCGTCATACCTTCCTCCAGACACGACGGATCCCTGCTGGAGCAGAGCAATCAACGCGCCCTTGGCTTTCTGATACTGGAATATTATCAGCCAGACGTGTATCCTGGAACAGGATCTCTCGATGGTCAAGACAAGTTTTTGGCGAAGAGGCAGAGAAAGGCGTCCCACCCGCACCTAATCCCAAAGACCTCAGTCCCTGGTATTCGCAAGTAACTCATGATATCAGGGACGCCTTCTGACGGTGTCTACAGACGGGTCCTCCCTTTCGATCGATGGATCCCCCACTCGCTGCTATTGCGCAGCCATGGCTCCTGCTCGTCCTCGGAACCCTCATCTCATTCACGTTCCGGATACAATCGGCCGTCTTGTCACTCTAATGTACCACCTCCAAAGAAACCGGATCGAGTGCCTTCAGAATGTGCACTCGCACTCGCCCTCGTCCATCAGATAAAATGGGAACCGGCGGGCAGCAAGACACCGAGTACATTCCACGGTGGCTTGGACGAGGGGTACGGCGGCGTGTACAACACGTGAGCGGTAGAAGAAGCTCACGCACATGGGTAGTTGTATTCACGATAAGATAACTCTAGTGTGTGCGAAACTGTTCATAATCGAGTTATGATCCCGCAGTTGGCGGGCCTAATCCGATCCTACCACTCCAGCTCGAACAATCGAACGATGTTGTGCTCGGGTTTACCCTCGAGAATGGCTGCGCGCTAAAAGATGCCCCTGTCGCATACAAAGCCTTGGAGCGTCTCGGCAATTCCAAAGACTTGATGTCATGATCATCTGCCGTGCCTTTAGCATTCACCAAGCGGCCCTGACATCGAAGACTGGTCCGTTCGTATCTTCGTCTGTATCTCTACTCTAATAAATGTTCCAGGTGCCCATTGATAGGACTCGGAGAAGCGTTTGACCCAGGTTGATTCTTCATCTTAAGTTGTGCCCACATGCTCAGATCGCCCTATGGAACAGCATTGCCAGTCGCGACAAACCCAGGCACGGGCCATCCATATACCCGAGTTCCCCCAGACGTCTACCCGTGCGGTGCATCCATCAGCCTGTCTCGGGATGTAACCCGTCATGATGTTCGCCACAAACTACATAAACACGCTCTCGATTATGGTGTATCCGGTGTCGCCATCGCCGTCGGCGGGTCCGAGGCGGAGGCGGACGTCACGAGGTGGTAGTAGGCCTTTGGCAGGGATTGCGTCTTCTTGGGATTGTGCTGATGCTCGCCGCTTCCGGTAGCGGGTTTACATATTCGATCACGTCCTAACTCATCTAGTATAGCGCATTATTCCTCAGCTGCGTGCCATCCAGCTGGCATATGTATACACATCTCGCGTCAATTTTTCAATGTTTGACAGCTGCGGGGTGATAGATCTGGAGAGAACGAGATCTAGTGACACGGTGTCCTTTTGTTCTGGAATAACTGTGTAAATGTGGATGTGAATCAGGTTATGGGTAATATCACTGAACTGTGGGTCTGTGGACAATGTTGCGGGTAACGGGATACAGAAACAGTACACTAAATAGGATAACAGTTGGACGATGGTGTGAATGCAGTAAAGCAATGGAAGCCAGACGAAAGGGAAGGATAAGATAAACTAGGCACCTATATGAACGTAGAGAATCCGCTGATCACCGGGTACTATACCATCCCGGGCCAAGTCCTGCATCGTCCGATGGAGCGCGAGCGCGGCCCGGGTATAATCGAGATCTCCCGAGTCGCCAATCAGATGCTTGTAGAACGTCGAGGTGACCTTATTCGTATGGCCATCGTCCACCGCCCACATCGTCCCAATCACCGAACGGAACCCCACAAACTGCATCGCGGCCGCGAGATGAATGATCTCGTCTGGACTCTCTTCGTCCCCAACAGTAGTGTGACACGCAGAAAGGTAGGCAAACTCGGGATTCTCGAGCTCGCATTGGATGATGCGTTCGATGGTGAACCGACCGTCACGGAGAGCGAACGCAGAGTCAAATGGTTGTTGTTCGTTCGGGATGCCATGACACGCGAGGTGAACCCATGCATTCTTTCCGAGTTCTTCGACGACCCTAGGAATAGACGATTCCAGACCTTCAATGCGCGTGAAGGTTGCGAGCCCGTCGACAAGTTGACCAATGTCAGACAGCTCGCTGGTGACCGACTTGAGTTCACTCTCTCCGCTTGCTTTCGCTTGCCCGATAGCAACGAAGCGTGTTCGTTTTCCCCCAGGTTGGGAGAGGCCTATGTCCAGATCGCTACCGACGGACGCGAGTTCACTCTGGGAGGTATTTATCTGGCCTACGACGAGGGCCTCTGTGTGCGCCTCAGCGCTGCTGGAGGGACGGAACCTTTTTCTACAAGAGATGGACTTGGGACTGGAAGATATGCGTTTGCGTTTCCTTCCTGGCAGTGGGTCAGGATTTGGAAAATCCTTCTGTCTCACAGGAGTGGGGGGAGGACAGGTAGGGAGGTGTCCAGACTTTGCTCGAGCACGTCGTCGTGCACGGATAAGGGCAGTGAGAGTGGGAGTATACGACGAAATATACAGATCAGCAAAGTTCTGCTCGTTCTTCCTACACGGTCCAGCTGCATGCAAGGGCAAGTGCGTGAATTCCGCAGTCGGACACCACCAGATTCGTGACTGCAGTGGGTGAAGGGTGCAAAGTACATCAACGATAGGGGAGACCACCTGATCCCACAGATCCCGTAGCAACTCCCCGATATCTTTCAACACATTGATCGACTTTGCGCGCACAGTCAGCGTACGGAGCCTCGACGACAGGCCTTGGACATCCTTTTTTGTGACCGCGGGTAAAGGAACGTGAACAGGATCTCGGTCCACTAGCACGATGAGCGCATCACAGCTATACTTGCTCGCATTGACAATTATGACAGGACCACCACTAGCTGCCTGTTGGAGGTCCGAGAAGACGGGCGGGAGGAGAAAACGGGATAGATAGGGCAATTGACGAATCTCGGTGATGACCTGCTGCAGCTTGACATTGAAGCTGAATAGCTGGTCATTTTGATCTGCACCAGGTGAATTCGTGACATTGCGGATGAGCGACGTGAGCCGTGTGAACTCGTCTGCCAGTGCCTTTCCTGCTGGCCCGGAGGCAAGGACATCGTCGAGTGAGGAATGAAGGCGAGTAAGCTGACTCCAAAAGACACCACGACCCTGTTCGAGAAGCTCGACCGAATGGGTGGGGGCGCGGTGACGAATGCCAGCAGAAAAGGCATCCACGGCAAGTGACGATGTGAGGGTCTTCAAGTTCGCCAGGTGTTGCGGAGAAGATGGAAGAGTGGCAAGATGATGGATGAGGAACCGAAGAGCTGTCTGATATGCGAGAAGTGTCGAAGAGTGTTGAAAATCCTCGGCAGCGGCGATCCATGCTCTCGCGGCAGACAAGTCGTCGGATGATGTGGTTTGTTGCACGTCTGCTAGCTGGATATAGAAGCTGAATAGCTCGTTTTGATCGGCTTCCTGTTGTAGCTTTGTATATCGAGTGTGAAGTGTGTGTGCAAGATGATGTAGTGAACTCGGTCGACGAGGGTGGCCCAGCGGGCAGAGACTGAGTGCACCACGGGCGAGCGTGACAGCCTCATCGAGGTCATCGAGTGCGCCGAGACGCTCGTAGCGACTGGAGAGATGAAGGCCAAGGCTATTTAAGAAAGTTGATCGGTCTGGATGGCCCGGTGGGCAAAGGAGAAGCGCGTCATGTCCGAGCGTGACGGCCTCGTCGAGGTCATCAAGTGCACCGAGACGCTTGTAGCGAGTGGAGAGATGAAGGCCAAGGTTATTTAAGGAAGTGGATCGGTCTGGATGCCCAGGTGGGCAAAGGAGAAGCGCGTCACGTCCGAGCGTGACGGCCTCGTCGAGGTCATCAAATGCACCGAGGTGGTCGTAGCAAGTGGAGAAACGATTTCCGAGGTTGTTTAAGAAAGTTGATCGGTCTGGATGGCCCGGTGGGCAAAGGAGAAGCGCGTCACGTCCGAGCGTGACGGCCTCGTCGAGGTCATCAAGTGCACCGAGACGCTTGTAGCGAGTGGAGAGATAATTGCCGAGGTTGTTTAAGGACATTGATCGGTCTGGATGCCCCGGTGGGCGAAGGAGAAGCGCGTCACGTCCGAGCGTGACGGCCTCGTCAAGGTCATCAAGTGCACCGAGACGCTCGTAGCGAGTGGAGAGATAACTGCCGAGGTTGTTCAAGAAAGCTGGTCGGTCTGGATGGCCCGGTGGGCAAAGGAGAAGCGCGTCATGTCCGAGCGTGACAGCCCCATCAAGGTCATCAATTGCGCCGAGATGGTCGTAGCGAGTGGAGAGACGATTGCCGAGGTTGTTTAAGGAAGCTGATCGGTCTGGATGCCCCGGTGGGCGAAGGAGAAGTGCTTCGCGGTCGAGGGCAATCGCCTCGTTGATATTCTCGATCCCCCCAAGCCAGCTGTGCCGAGTGTTCAGATGAAGTGAAAGCTCTGTCAAAGACACAGATCGCTTGGAGTGACCCGTTGGACACAGTTCCAGAGCTCGACGTCCAAGGTCAATCACCTCCTCGATGCAATCACTTTTCCCTCCTTGTGTAAACTGGTCGGCAAGGGACTTTGCCCGTGAATGTAACTGGTCGACTGGCAAGCGTATCATTACAACTGTCTTCTTGTCAACGCTAAGACTCACGTACCCTCTGAGGTCATATCGACTAATAGGACTCGTCTTCGAGGTCGTCGTGGTATGGGTGAAAGTCAGGGTGCTGTGCACAACGAGGCAAGGTGGCAAATATACATGTGTTCTACTACACCCCATCAGCAGTTGGAAAACCAAGCAGAACCCTCTCGGCTCACCACCGACTAAACCCTCGTTCGAATGATGTTCCTTGCCTTCAGAATCGACGCATGCCAGTGGGCGAGTGAGTCGTCGAGTCGGTTGAAAACAAATATCTACTCGAGGTGGCCGAGTCACTGAAAACGTGGCTACGGATTAATGACCAGATCCGTAATTAGAGGGCACGCCAACGCGATCAAGTATTCCATGGGGGTCTGGATCAACAATGATATTTAGTATATGTACCTACGCTCTACCGTCGTACAAGAGGAATGACGAAGTTCGACTGATCAGCGAGAAGCCCTATGCGTACTAGAGTTCACGTCGTTAGCAGGACTTCAGAAGGATAACAAGGTTGCTCACTCTAGTGAATGTCCCCATCGTAGTGAATGTCTCCTTTCTCGCCGAGCCATCCTTGCCGCGGTATAGTGACTTGACAGCGTCGGTCATATTGGCTTTCCGCTTGACTTCCTCTGCAAGGAGAGACTCTGTGAGTGCTCGCGATGCAGTCGATATCGAAGGATTAAGACCAGCTGTAGATGAATGAGATGGTCCTGCCGAAGACGATTTCTTCTTCTTCAAGACAGCGTTGGCCTCGTCTGCAGCCGCGTCCGTCCCTGCTTTGCGTTTCTTCGTCTTCGACCCGACCGGCTCGCGCGAACGACGGAGTTCCATTGCCGCGCGCATCCGCTCTTCCTCTTCTTCTGGAGGGTTGATCATCAAGATATCGGATCTCTGCGAGAATTTGGTGGCACATTGGGGGCAGACATCCAGTTGTTCTTTGTCACCGGAGTCGCCATTACTCTCCTCGCCGTTCGACGCCTCCCTGCTGGATGGGTTTGGGCCTAGAACAGAACGCAGACCGGATTGCGAGAAGACGCAGCCACAACGGCGAATGTATACAAAAGGCTGCCCGCCACTCATCTCCTTTTGATTGAGTGGGCACACAAATTGGGAACAGTTACTTGATGGTACGTCGGTAGAGTTAGCAGGAGTCGATCGTGGCGTGAGCTTTAGCGTTTTAACGTCCTGGATGAAAGGTCAATGTGGGGTGTTCAAATAGGATAGCATTGCGCACCTTCAACGAACGTATGTGCCCACATATGTCCTCCCAATCCCCATATGCCGACTTGTCCAACAGATATTCTATTAGAGCTTCCTTATTGTATATCTTCCCTAGGTCGCATGAGACGACCGGTTCTTGGAGCAACCGCTGGAGATTCGAGACGTCAGCGATATGTATGCTGTCCGTTGGCGGCTAAGCACATACCTTGGAAAGCGCACAGAAAAACCACCTGGCTCGTACCTGGTTGGCCTTGTCTGCTTGCTCTGCCTTCTGCCTTGTTCTTACAAGGTCGCGTCTGTCAGGGATACTTCCACCGTCATTACCCATCGTGATGGCGCTGAGAAAGTTATGTAGTCAGTAATCCCAAATCGGTACTAGTTTAGAACTCCGATCCGGTGAAGTTGTCAAATACAGCAGGCCGTTGTGAGCCGGTACTACGATCCAAATTTACAGCACGATGGCATGTAAAAACCGGTGAATTGGAGCAGTTAAAGGGGAAAAACATTGCGGACAACACCAGGTACGTGTACTGGCAGCGGTTGTTTGTCGTTGTTATTTTCTAAAGGCCTTGCTTTTTTTAGAGACAATTTATATCTGAAAAGGCCGACTCGGACTGTACTGCTGCCATTTTCGAGCCTTATAAACAGCTCGCTGTACAGTTCCGCCGCCGCCCTTTTTCATGCAAACCACATCCTAGATGCTCTATAAAGTCGTCACAAAGGGCAAACTGCCCTTCCAAGCTGCCTCCCGTGTCATTTCGTCCACAACCACCGCCGCTGCCAACACCTCGTCTGCTATTTTGTCAAAAGTATTTGTTAAACGACGGATC
>JBBPMD010000914.1:0-11588 GCA_038090095.1 Zangia roseola | reverse complement strand
TATATCCGAGACAATAAGGGAGGTGAGTCAAAGGTCATGAGTCAGGATGTGAAAGGAACAGAAAATGACGAGAAGGAAGTGATGTAAGGTATGCGTCCATTGGATTGGTGGAATTAGAGTGAGTCAACGAGAATGGCGTAAGCGGGACTTGTACAGCATATGCGTAAGCCCGAAGGCAGTGTCTGTGGTTACAAGCGGTAGTGAAGTAACAAAGAAAGACAAAGAAAAAGGGAAAACGTAACATTACCCCCTACTAGCGTCAAGCTACTAGTGAAGACTTAACTTAGAGACTCCTAGTATAAGCTCCTGGACTGCCAGTGATATTGGCATAACCGACATCATCGATGGGGTCATCAACAGGGGAAGGGGACCACGACTCAAAGTCTGGTCGATGAGGGCAGACAGGTGGGGGAATGGGGCATGTGTGGCGAGAGGATCAGGAGGATCCATGAGAACGATGGGAGGAGGACGAGGACGAGGATGGAGGGCTGGGGGTGGGGGAACGGTAACCCAGAGGGCAACGGTTGGGGCGGTGGCCTGGGGCCCAACGGAGGCATTGGCCGCACTGAAAGGCGGGACAGTCGACCTGAAAGTGGCCTAGACGGCGGCAGGAGTAGCAAGCTTGTTGATAGCGGGGGTGCGAAGGGTTTAGGTGGTCGGTGTGATGGCGACCGGTCCACAGCTGTTCTTGCTGTTCCATAACTCGTTCTTCTTTAGAATTAACATCATTAGGAAGAATGGGGATTTGCCGGTGACGGAGTGAGGGCGGTGGTTGTGAGTGAATTCTGCCATGGGGATGTGGTTAGCCCAGGCAGAAGGGTTGTCATGGCAATACAGTAGATGCGAAGGTAGGTTTCAACTTCTTGGTTGACGTGTTCGGTTTCTCCATCCGTCTGGGGATGATAGGCGGTGGAGAGGGCGAGTTTGTAGCCAATGAGGCAAGTGAGTTCTTTGGTGAAAGCGGAGGCGAATTGGGGGCCCCGATCGGAGATGATCTTATCATAAAGACCAAATCGGGTGTAGACTTTGTGGAAAAATAAATTGGCGATGCCTTCAGCAGTCACTGTTTTCATTGTAGGGCAGAGAATCACCCCCTTAGTAAGGCCATGGTCGACCACGACCAAAAGAGAATCGAACCCCACGGATAAGGGGAGGTCGGTGATGAGGTCGCAGGAGACCTGTTGGAAGGGGCAGGTGCAGGAGGATGGAATAGGGGTAAGCGGGGGAACGGTGGGGTGAGTGTTGGCCTTCATCTGTTGGCAAAGGGCGCAACCGGAGATGAAGGATCAGACAAACTTGGCAAGCCCAGGCCACCAGAAGTTGGTGGTGACCAGTTGACGGGTTTTCAAATAACCGGGGTGACCAGTGGAAGTGGAGTCATGACAATTGGAGACGATGTCACGGCGGAGAGTGCCGGCGGCGGGAACATAAATGCAATCTTGGTAGGATAACACACCGTCGACATATTTCCAATCGTTGAAGCGGGCGTGGAAGGAGGCGGGGAGACCACCGTCCATGGACTGGAGGTATTCAAGGACAAGGGGGTCAGAGGAGGATGAGGAACGGAGTTGTTCCATAAGGTGGGTGTCGATCAGACGAAGGAAGAGGGAATCTGGGAGAAGAGTGACATCCTCATTGTCAGATTCGTCAAAGAGGTGATTGGGGTGATGAGAGAGGGCATCTGGACCGGTGAGAAGGGATCCAGGAATGTGGGAGAACGAGAGGTCAAAGTCAGCAAGGTCGAGAAGCCAGTGGGCTTGGCGGTGATTAAGGTTTTGGGGTTGTCGGAAATACGTGAGGTTTTTGTGATCAGAGAAGACCATGATGGGTGAGGGGTGTCTGTGGAGGTAATGTCGCCACGCTTTGAGGGAGCAGATGACTGCGAGGAGTTCTCGGTCATAGACATCGTAGTTCCGCTCAGCTTGAGTGAAAGACTGGGAGAGGTAAGAACAGGGTTTCCAATCACCGTTGGAGTCGGTTTGGAGGAGAATACCACTGGACACATATTTGGAAGCATTAGTAGCGACGGCGAAGGGTTTGGTGAGGTTGGGGAACCGGAGGACGGGTTCAGTGAGGAAGCTGGCTTTTAGATCAAGGAAGGCGGATTGATGGACATCAGTCCAGGACCAGAGTTGGTTTTTCTTGGTGAGGTCGATCAGGGGACAGGCGTGTTCGGAGAAGTGAGGAATAAATCGCCGATAGAAGTTGGCGAATCCAAGGAAGGAGCGGACATCTTTAAGTTTGGCTGGGATAGGCTATTTGGAGATTCCAGAGAGTTTTATGGGGTCAATGGCGAGTTTGCCTGGGCGGGCGATCATTCCAAGGTAGTCAACTTCCGTGGCGGCAAATTGACACTTTTCAAGCTTAAGGTGAAGGTCGAGTTCCTTCATACGTTCGAGGACGCATCAGGTTTGTTCGGTGTGGAGCTTCTCATCTGGGGAGAAGATGAGGAGGTCGTCCATGTAAACGACAAGCCAGCCTTTGGCAATCATATCACAGAAGGAGTCGTTCATGAAGCATTGAAATGTGGCAGGGGAGTTGGTGAGACTGAAGAACATAACGGTCGGTTCGAAGAGGCCTTTATGGGTGATGAAGGCGGCTTTCCATTGGTGTCCGTCTTTGATATGAATGTTGTTGTATCCCCATTGAACGTCAAACTTGGTAAAGACCTGTGTATCCTTGAGTTTGTCGACGAGGTTGGAGATCAAAGGGAGGGGGTAGCCATCCTGAACGGTATGTTTGTTCAGGTAGCGGTAATCTTGGCACAGGCGAAGGGAACCGTCTTTCTTTTTAATGAAGAAGAACGGGGATGCCTGAGGGGAATTGGAAGGGTGGATTTTTCCGGAGGCGAGGTTTTCTTCGAGAAAGGCTTCAGTGACAGCTTTCTTGTCAGAGGAAAGAGGATAGATTTTCCCGATCTTGGGAACGAAAGAGTCGTCCACGTTGATTTCATGGTTGTAGGGACTTGAGGGGGGAACGTGATCTGCCGATTCTTTTGAGAAGACAGAGGCGAAGTCTGAGTATTCCAGGGGGAGGATTGTCTTGGGTTTAGCAGCATCCGCTGCGATGGCGAGTTTGGTGGCAGTAGTAACTTTGTTGGTGGATGGTAGGATACCGCAGGTGAAGTGAGAACCGATCTTCCTGACTCGGTTGATACGGTGGTGGTAAGTTTCTCGGTGAACATTGTGTTCACCAGCGTAAGATTCGAGGTAGTCGAAGAGTTTTTCATCATGGATGGAATTGAGATGGCTATGCGGGGGGGTCGGGGAGAGTTTTGAGGTTGTAGTTTAGCAGCCTTGACTAAGGCTTCATTGCGAGCGATGCAGTCAAGTACATCGGGGGACGAGGGTTCATTTGTGATGGGGTTGGGGAAGGAGAGGGAGCGTGCCTTCCAGTCGATGATGGGGTTGTGGCGTTTAAGCCAAGGGAGTCCGAGGATGGCGTTTTTGGTACCACAGTGCATGACAAAGAATTTGACATGATGTACTCACGAGTCGGGGAGTCAAAGGGCAAGGGTGGTGGTGAACCGGATGGCTCCTTTGCAGTTGATTGTTTCATCAACGTTTCAGACAGGGATGGGGTTTTCGAGGTGGGTTTTTGGGAAGTGATGTTTGTTGACAAAGTCCCAATCGATGCAGTTGATGTCCACACCAGAGTCGACAAGGGGGGAGATATCTATGACTTTGCGAGTACTAGCCGGATCGAAAAGCTGGGACGTAATGTGGATTGCTTTCCGAGTTGAATTGGCTAAAAGTACAGGGCTAGTATACGCAGTAGAGGAGGAAACTGGTGTAGAATCAGTTCCTCATTTTAAAAACCCAGGAATACCCGTTTGACAGCGGGTGTTGCGTCTTCGTCGTCATCGTCCTCAACTTCTATTAAGGCAGGGATTTCATTGGCAGGGGTGGCAGTCTTCTTGACCTTCTTGGTGGGTTTCTTGTTTGTGGACGAGGCGAACTTAGGACAGTTGGTGGCATGGTGGCCAGGTTCGCAGCAGCGAAGGCAGAGGTTGTTTTTGAAGCAGCGTGTTCGCTCTTCAGTGGTAAGCTTTGGAATGCGGACAGCGTCGACATCCATGGCATCGGGGTCATGTTCCTTTCGAGCGGAAGGGTAGAAGGTGGGGGAGGAGGTAGAGGTCTTCTTGGTATGACCAGCCAGGTCGTCGGCACAGTCCCACTGTGTTTTAAAGTGGATGGCTTTCTCGTACCAGAGGTCGAGAGTAGTGGGGACGGTGTCCATGGCCATAATACGACGCATGAGTTTTGTGGGGATGCCGAGGGAGAAGTACTGGATAAGTACGTCAGCCAAGGTGATGCCAGAGACGGCGACGTGGTTCTTGAATTCTGCCACGTAAGTAGGCAGGTCCGAGACGGTGGAGCAATGGTGGGTTGCGAGCCAAGAGAGGGCATTTCCCTTGGTGTCCTTGTGTTCGAATGCCTTTTTGAAGTCGGCGTAGAATGTGATCCAGGTGCCAAAGCTGGGAGGGGTGGCGGCAAGGGCGTTTTGTTGGAAGGTTTCTGCCCAGGTAGAGGCAGATCCTTCAGTCATGTAGGATAGCACGTATGCTACCTTCTTAGTGTCGGAGTTGTAAACATCCTCATTGACGAGGAGGTAGGTGGCAACGGAGTAGAGCCAGGGGATGGCCTTTTCGTAGGAACTGTCGAAGGGTTCGGGGGTGCTGAGGCGGAGTTCAGTGGGTTTGTTGTGAGACATGGGGGTAGGGGTACGAAGGGAGGTCGAGGGTCCAGGTAAGGACGTGGGCCCAGGGTTGGTTCCGAAGATACCACCGGTGAGGGCGATCAGAGTGGGTGATGGTGGTGTGGGGGCACAGGAAATACTCAGCTGTGCGGAGAGCTGCTGAGACAAGGTGCGATCTGTCTAATCTTCGAGATCAGTGATGGTCGCGTTGAGGGAACTCTCGCTGGAGGGTGAGTGGGGTTCTGGTTCAGAGGGATTTGAGTCAACATGTACTGTCAGGCGGGGATTCCACCAGGCAGTGTCGAGTCGAGGGCAGTGCGACGACAGGGTGTAATGGTTGCCTACTGCGACAAAGGCAGGGCATCAAATAGATTCTTGATCCTTTGTTACGGTAAAACCAGGTAGGCCTTATCATAGACCTAAAAGGCTCATAGAGACTGAGGGAATACGAGTAGGTAGTGGCGCTTGACGGGCGACACTACACACGAGGATTCGAAGAGAGTCACACTGGAGGGAGTTGACTCAAGGGGGATTCGAGTGGACCAGATAATTGAGTGTATGATTAGGTGGATCAAGAATGCCCAATACATGAAGGTAGACGAAGGTTTATATAAAGTCAGGGAATGGGCACGGACCATGACCTGATATATCCGAGACAATAAGGGAGGTGAGTCAAAGGTCATGAGTCAGGATGTGAAAGGAACAGAAAATGACGAGAAGGAAGTGATGTAAGGTATGCGTCCATTGGATTGGTGGAATTAGAGTGAGTCAATGAGAATGGCGTAAGCAGGACTTGTACAGCATACACGTAAGCCCGAAGGCAGTGTCTGTGGTTACAAGCGGTAGCGAAGTAACAAAGAAAGACAAAGAAAAAGGGAAAACATAACAAACTGCGCCTGAGCAAGTCACTCCAGTAAGCAATGCATTGGGTCCACTACAACTTGTCAGGCTGGGTCCCAGTACAGAAGGCACCAAAGGGAGGACTAGCGTACTCTGTGCTTTACAAAAAGACAGTGATGCTTGGCCGAAGAACAAGCATCCTTATACTGTTTTGCATGCTGCTGGAGCATGTCTTTATCTCAAAACTTCCAGTCAGGATGATCAATGTCCATTTGCCCTAGATTCTTCAAGTGAAAACAGTGGCAGGTACTACAATAAAAGTGGCTCATAGCAGTGGCCATTTGTGCTGTCTTCCGCATGGCAGGCAGATTGCACATGACACATGCTATGGTTGACCAAGTAATGCGTTCTTTGTGATGGGCAGTGTGCAAAAACTGAATACCATGCATCCAGCTTTCCACCATGTTGTCAATGAGGGGGTCAAGGAAGGAGTTCAATTGTCCACCAGAGGGTTCACTAGGTCCAGGAATGATTCCAACCAGGTACATATTCTCTGTCTTGTAGTGGATATCAAGTGGGAGATTGAGAGATGCATAGGAAATAACACCAGTTGAATTCTTAGCATTCTGCTGAGAGTTTCCCTTGAGGTTGAAGAAGTTGACATTGAGTGAGAAAAGGAACCACCCTTCATTGCCGTGATCAACAAACAAGGCCAATCCACAAGGCTCTTTTAATGTCTGAACAAACTCAGTGTCTCAAACATCCTTGATGGCAGATGGCAGATTTGACATGCTCTGGGTGATGTTGTCACATGGTTGATCCATGAGGTTTTCAAGTTCTGGTCTAGCAAGAAGGCCAGCAAGGTAGTCGTGAAAATGATGGTAGATGAAAGATTTGATTGGGTGCTTGCAATCGCTGTAAAGATCCTGGCCCAGTAGGGTATCACAAGGTTCCTTGTCTAAGGGAAGCTGATTTGTACAGTGGGAGGGGTACAAGAGGCCACAATGCATAGAACCTGTGGACCGGTAGATACTGCTGCACGTCGGGCAAGCTGCAAATGTGGTCATTCAGCCCTCTAAGTTGAAATGTGACAATACTGTCTTGATAGATTTCAGAACCTGCTCAAGAATTTGCCCATGCCGAGCCTCAATGTTTGAACTGCCCATCTGAAATGTGAGGTCCAAAATAAGGCTGACGATCCCTAAGACAAGATCAGCTGTAGCACGACTTATGCCAAAGAGTACAATGCCCAATGCACCTAGCAAGATGGAAACCAGGGCAAGTTCGTTGTAGTGGTTGATGAGAGTCTCAAAATGGTGGGCTATGTTTCTTGGTTAGCATCATGGGACTGCCAAAATGTGCTTACTTACATGTGTCGTGCTTCACTGGATCATTTGCAACAGGAAGGATTTTGCTAGGACTGAGTCGTGTCTCCAGATCAATACAGGACTGCAAAATTACAGCCTTCCAAGAGGCAATGGAGGAGACATTCTGATTGACACAGGATAAATGTTCTGTCACTAGTTCCAAGTTGGATCTCAGGTGATATTGTATCTTGACTGACAAGGGTGTCTGAGATTGCCTGCCAATGGATTGGACCTGAACTTTGATAGAATTGGGCACTCTGTGTGCATTGACTGTACATCGATTATGCTCTTTCTTCAACAATGATTCTCTGAAGGATGTATCATTAGGAATGAGGCTTGACAGGAGATGTAAGGCATACATCTCTGTAGAGACAGGTAGCTTTTTTCTGGAAGAAAGGGTCCTTGATGACTTGCTACTTGTACAATCAGTGAAAATGGCAGGACCTGGCTCATAAGGAGACAAACTTTGGTAAAATACTATCAGATATCATTGACTTGCTGCTAGACTCTGTCAAGGTTTCACTAGACAAGATTGAGATAAAAAAATTATCATTGCAAATATAAGATGAAACCCACGAGGGGATGATTGCCAACCGGCAATTTGCTGCTGTCAGGTCATTGAGTGTGGTAGGTTGTGTGATGGTCATAAGGTCAAGTGCTGCTGTCGGGTCATTGACCACTCCATCATCCTGCAATGATTCCAATGTTCATTGGGATGCCAGCATTTCGAGGGCCAACAATTCTACAACTGATCAACAGGCATCAGATGAACAACATCTTGCATAGGGTGGACATCTTGGAGATGAATGTTTCTAAACCTCATGGAAATTAGCTTTCTGTGGCTGTTTTGGGCCACTCCCTCATTGTCTACTTCACAGCAGCAAGAACAAAAACAGAGAAACTTCTCTTCTGAGCAGGCTGTTACGAACGCACATCTAGCCCCTATCTTCTTCGAACCTTATGACAACAAACTAAAGACGAACGCTCAAGTCTTCAGCCCTCAAAGGTTTTAGACCAAACACTTATGTAATCATGCCTCATGTCAAGGCTGTTCTCGGAACACATTCCGATTGGCTGCCACAATAACACAGCCTGAACAGCATTCTTTTAATATATCACAGATCCGATCGTGGTTAGAAGCAGTACACGTTTCCATCAAGGAACGATCTCCTGCCACATCAATTATGACATGCCTCATTGTTACCTGACGTATCAACATCAAGGTACCAAACCTTATGATCAGTCATCCATCATTCCTTATCGTCCAATGGGATTAATAGTAAGAATGGTACGATGCTTATGTAATAAATACACAGCCATACATGTAGTAGTATATAAACCATGCAATCAGTGCCAGAGTAAACCATCAAAGTTTACTTGGTCTTTACACCTCAATCACTTGACTGAGAACACTCTTCTCACATTCCACTTTACATTCAGCCCAGTCATTTGGTTGTCTGTTTTACTTAAACTTTGATACATCTTTCTACCGTTACACAAGAACCCTAGAAAGTAAGGCTTCGGTCTAGAGTGACCTTAGCAGATGCTGTTGCACCACAGTTTCCTCTGATACTGACAGAGTAGTAAACTAGTGTCGAACACCCCGCAGACATCTCACCACCGCCTCATAGTAGACACCACAGTTGGCAGGTTTACTGAGCGGCAAAGGAGCCCCTCATTAGAAGTAGCGCTAGAGGAGGTACAGAAGTTGCGAGAGGAACTACTAGATCCCCGGTACAGTCCAGGAGAGATCTTTGTCGACTCGGCCACATTAGTGTGGGCAGCGAGAGACGCAGGGCTTAGCAGAGCCGTATTCAGTTGGGCAAGTGACGAGGAGATACTGAGACAGATCGCCGTCGCTAGAGCAGCAGCAGCGCTTTATGCCCCCCCTCACTTCGCAGCGCGTGGACCCTCTGTAGGCCTGTTACAAACGCGTCTCTTACCCGTATCTTCTTCCAACCTTATGCTTCAACAAATACACAAGTATTCAATGAACTGGCCCTCATGCGGTTCTAGGACAAGTGCTTACATAATTATGCCTCATGCTAAGGCTGTTCTCGGAACTCGTTCCTATTGGCTGCCACATTAACACAGCCTACAACAGCATCTATTTAATATATCACAGATCCAATCGTGGTTAGAAGCAGTACACATTTCCATCAAGGAACGTTCTCCTGCCACATCAATTATGACATGCCTCATTGTTACCTGACGCATCAGCATCAAGGTACCAACCCCTATGATCAGTCATCCATCATTCCTTATCGTCCAATGGGATTAATAGTAGGAATGGTACGACACTTATGTAATAAATACACAGCCACACATGTAGTAGTATATAAACCATGCAATCAGTGCCAGAGTAAACCATCAAAGTTTACTTGGCTTTCTACACTCAAACCACTTGATTGAGAACACTCTTCTTACACTCCACTTTACACTCAGCCTTTATCATTTGGTTGTTTGTTTCACTTAAACTTTGATACATCTTCTACCGACCTCGGTGCGGGGATAAAGCCCCCATCGGCACCAGTGCCTGTGGAGTATCTGGAACTCCAAAGGATCCCGACGTATAAGGGATGTGCAGCCGGTCTCTGGAAGCAAGGTCGACCCCTGGGGACATCGGTAAGACGCTGGTGGACGCCTTAGGACAGACAACCCCTCAAGATAGCTACGCAAGCCGTAAACCGGAAGGCAGTCAGGATGTAAGACCCCCAGAGGTACCCAGTGTGGTATCAGTAAGGGCATTCAGCATGCTGTAGGCCGTATAACCAGAAAGCGCCCCCTACCACAGTCAAGAAGTGGTGCCCCAAGAGGCAGAGCAAAGGGAGGTACAGCTGAGAGGAGGACGACACTAAAGTCCTGCCATTCATTAGGACAATGTTAAACGTCACACGTCATGGACAGAGCCGAGACTTCCCATAGAGGAGAGATGAGCCAAGATCCATTTACTTTCTTTAAGAAGAGCTAGTAGGGCAGGAACGCCACAGCCGCCTACGACTTCGGACACAGATCCAGGGACGGACCACCGAAGAAGAGATTTACCCAGAAGACGGTCCCTCTGTATGGAGGCAGAGCCGAGGACACGCTACACGCATCCCACTCGTACGCCTCATGAGCTGCGAGGATTGGATAGAAGGTTTCCCAGAGGAGGATATAAAGGACCTGGAAGCATTGCACTTCACACGACAACGACATACACCCGCAGATGATATACTGCATCATACGCTTCAGGGCAGAAGCAAAAGAAGAATCCGTTGGAATGGAGGAAATAGGCCACCTCAGCCGATTGGACGAAGATTTTATTAACAAGATCTCTCACGAGAAAAGGAGACGAAGACGCCTCACAGAAGAAGGATAGACGCTGCACCGACAGCTATCGTACTCAAGAAAATATTCCTACTCATGTCATGATCGAAAAGGAAGTAGATCGGAGATCGCATTCAAAGGGTTCACATGCAGAACCAACTCAAGACACACTGCATATGCTTAGACCGATAGGATCGGATGAGAAGCCTATACGCAGGCAGCACCCAGGGCGATGTTGACGCCTACGTGATCAGATATCACACACACTCACTTACGGAGAAAGGATTGCATCCCGCAGGAAATCGGGTGATCATCAGAAAAAGGACGAAAAGGCTAAGAGACAGCTTTACCTGAACCTTCATCGATTAGGTTGACGCTCTAGGCGAAGAAACCGCTCAAAGGAATCGCGACGCTTGCGCTCTCATCTCATGCAATGCGAAGGATTCATACCACCTCTTCCCACGCCTCCTCACAGAAGGGGGGTGACATAATACAACGCCGATGGTCACTGTGGGACTCGTATGGGTTAGCTTGGACAATAGGGTCCTTGCTGTTCGGAGATCGGCCTGATAACCCGATTCTCATCTATCCGACTAGGTATTCGGATTTATACGACACGATGAAGATATGAAACGGAGAAGGAGCCGAATAGAAGACGCGGATCTCAGAGGCTGAGTTTAAAATCCATCTTCTCACCTTTCGGACTTCATTTTACTTAGAAAGAAGCGGAAAAGAAACCGTTATGAAAATAGCTGCCAAGTCATGGGCACGCGGTTACAAGGAGCACTCGTTTATCTCCTGTTGATCAAGCTTATGATAGTTACATACAGTTGTCACTAGAGTACATATGCAATCTAACCCTCCGAAACTGAGGATAAACTACCTATTTTTAACCCTACAGATTCAGCCGAGGAGCGTCTCACAGAGCGTGCCAGGGGCTTCATACCTGGGCTTAATTCTCCTACCAAAACCCAAAAAAATAATGAAAAGGGAATTCCAGATTCCACAAAAAGGATCCGATCAGCAAAGGTGATCGATGAGATAATAATGGAACTTCTCATCTCGCCGATGGATCAAATCAAATATGTAAAAACAAAGGTGCTTCTAGATAGTGGAGCCAATGCTGTTTTCATAAATGAAGCATTCGCTAGGAAGCACAAACTAAACCTTATCCCACTTCTCGACCCTATACAGGTATTCAACATCGACGGTTCTCTGAACAAATCAGGATCGATAACGTACAAGGTGGAAATAATGATCGACTACAAAGGTCACAGGGAAAGGGTGGAAGCCGAAGTTACCAACCTGGGAAAAAATGAAATGATCCTAGGATATACATGGTTAAAGGCCCACAACCCGGACATTAACTGGTCG
>JBBPMD010000913.1:0-11629 GCA_038090095.1 Zangia roseola | reverse complement strand
CCCCATCGAGCACAAGTCAGTATGGAACATCTACCCTGACGTTCTCGCCATGGTTCGTGAATATCCTGAGATCCCTGAAGTACTGTACACTATTTCCTCCGCTGACAACCCGAACGACGAGCTGGAACTCATGGCAGGTTGACAAGACTTGCCTGACGACTATATGGGCGGCATGGGTCTCTGTATGCACACTTTCATTTCTATCGAGTTATTGTATTTTGAAGTCTGACCTTAGAGCTTGAGCATCACCGTGCATTGGATGAGTTGGATGTTCAGTGCGAGCAGGTTGATGAGGAGGACAACATTGACACATGCTGATAATGCTGATACAATAGATGTGCCCCCTCTTATTGTCGCAGCTTTTTCTGATGATGAGGAGTCAGACGAGGATATTGACATTGACTCGTGAGCACTCTTGGATGTTTTGGTGTTCTTTCCTTCATCTTTGATTGGTGTATCTATGTACTTATATGGAACTTGAAATATCGAAATGATCCTTGAAGGATAATTTGAGCAGTGTCTGGGGTCACACAGTGTTGCACGTGACGACTTAGAGCACGGCTATCCGGCTTTCCATAGTTAGAAGCAAGGTTCCGGCATCCCGGGCGGCATCTGTATTTTGGATTTACACACCGGGTACTGCCGACATACGCATGGCTGTGATCGTACCTCAGAAGTGTACGAGCGCCACTCAGCACTGGCCAACCACATTATCTGTCGCATCATGTTTCGAGAACCTGTACCTTCTTCGGACCGCAAGATGATTTTAGTTAGTATCATTAAAGTTAAAAGTTGGACTTCATCATACTGTTTGACATTGGTCAGCGCGAAAAAGGAATCGTATCCCTCGGTCTGGCAAGCTGCGCCGTCGCCTCGCCTCCTCACTACGGGGGCACAGTCCAACTACCTTGAACCGACTAAGCTGGTGATATTATGACCGCCACGAAACACTGTAGCATACTCAACCAGGAGCCACCACGATGAACTAGTAAGATGATGCATCGAAAAATATAAGAGAATCCCAACAAGGTATCCGATATGATAAAACTATGCGCGAATCATGATGATGTCCCACATGAAACAGATCAAGGAAAACGGAAGGAGATGAACGTTACGTCGCGAGTTGAAGTTCCGACGCCTGGAATGCCCCATAAGCAGGATGAATACCAGGTATGTCGCTGATGGTGCATCCATCGTGCAAGCTGCTCATGAGCGGTGCTTCCGGCCAAGAGAACCTGCATGATGGGTGAGCCGGTAAAACAACTGGTAGATACGAAAAGCGCACCCCGGCATCATCATATTGCCCCACCATACCTCGTTGAGCGCGTGCATGGTCGCTAGCGTCCCCGGGTCCGACAACATGTCCGCCATGTTCACGTCGTTGCTCTCAAGAGGTACCCCCGACGCGGATTCGCCATTAAGCGCCGCATGAACGAACGCCGTCGTGTCGGACTGGTGCACCGTAGCTGTTCCCGACGGGGACGTCTCGACGCCGTTCTGAAACGCGCTCAACGACATTTGCATCGTATCACTATCCTGACGCGGCTCGGACCCATGGTGCGCTTGCATACCCGCGTGCGGTGTATGTGTACCCGAAGGGTCACGGGGTTCCATATAGCCGTGTGACTGAGGTTGGAGCGCGAGCTGACTAGCAGGAGGGAGTGGATGCATTCGTCCAGCGATGGTACTTCCACCCTTGCGGTGTTTCATGAGCAGTGCTTCAAGGAAACGCGCGTACAGGCGCGGCGTGTGCCGTTCGTCGATAGCCACATCTTGCAACGTTGTAATGAGGTGACCAATCAAGTCGAAGATCTCGTTTTCCATTTCTCGAGTGAGAATGTGGACAAATTCAGGTCGAAGTAGCTGTTATAGATGCTGAGTGCGACGAATTTGGTTCTGGAAGCAATCAGACGAACCTTGAGCAGGAAAGCTGAGGCAAACGAGGCGAAAATGAAGTGACCTGTAAGGGAGATTAGTGACGGATAATCAAGTATCAAACGTAACCAGGGTTTACCGTCCGGGGAAGAACGCATAAGACCACTTGGCGCAAGCACATTAACCATATGCTTGATGACAGCCGTCGCAGACTCAAAGCACTACCGGATCTCCTGAGCCCGGAAAACACCTCCAAGCGAACAAGGCACGTACCTTGGTAAGAAAGAAATTGTCACTCGCTTCAATGCCACGCTGAAACGCATTTTGAAATCCGAACGAATACATGACGAGCCGGGAGTAGTTGACGAGGCTGGGTTAAGTTCAGCGAAACAGCATTAGACACCGACATGGACTACTCACAAGGGAAGTAAAGTGCAACGGAAACGACACCCAGAATCTGAAACGAAGTGATAGGTGCAATGATTGCGAAGTGATAAAAAGCGTAACAAACCGTTCGGGTCCGACTCCGATTCGAAACGCGATTTCCACTCTTCAAAATAAGTTGTCAGGTGTGCATCATGCCGGCGCGTCACTGCGAGAAAGTCCAGTGACTGATGTGATGTCAACCATAATTCGACCAGAAAATAAAGGAAGACCAACCCTGTCCAGTCCAGTAGGAAAATTAGGGTCCGAAAATATTGTTTCATGAAAGCGACCGACGATGCGCAGTAACTGAGAATAGGCGCAGAGGTGAATGTCATACTAACAACTGGTGAGACCTAGAGCTCAAGTAGGACGCCACGCCTACCTTGTCCCTGTACTGGGATCGTTTGTACCAATCCGCCGAGTTCCTCGTGATATAATCATCCTTGATTGTGCTTGGTTTGCCAAACTGCGTCGCAGTCGATCGGTCCAGGTTGAAACAAATCATCCAGACCCGCGTCCGGTTGAGCATCTCGCGCTCCTGTCGCTCCGTTTGTGGTTGCGTCATTGACACTTGATGAAGATTCAAGTCCGTGGCGATTCTGTAGCGCAGATGGGCACACAGTGAGGACGACGCAAGAAAGCTAAATGCCTCACCTAATTGCAAGCCCGGTGTACAACCAACTCCTGTCTTCCTCCCATCGTCTAGCGGGAACGGCGTAGATACTCATGAGGATATATGCTTGGCACAACTCGACGGACTTCCATCCATCGATAAGTGCGTTTGCTGCAGAGTGCTTCGCGAAGTGCATCGCCACAGGGTAAATCTCGGATTTTTCGCCGTAATATCGGGATGAGATCGCGCAAACTGCCACGTGTCAGATGGGAGTCAGGAACAGACGGGGAAATTGACACGTACCAACGGTGAAAAGGAACGGGCAGCGCTGGAAAATTGACGTCGCGGTATGAAGTTTTGGATCCAGCAAACCAATGAAGGGCTAGAAAGACGTCAACCCGAGCACGTCGTGCATGAGAATATGACACACATTTATCTGCTTCCAAAAGCTGCCCGACATCAGTCCCTCGCTATCGGGAGCAAGGAATAACAAAACGTACATATCGAATAGTTTGTCCACATCGGCCGAAGTCACCAATCCGTGTAGCAAGATGTCCGGGGGACTATTTTTTTCAATTAAATGCTTTCGAATATTGAGGTCGTTCGCTGGACCTAGCTCGAATGTTCAGTGACCGTTTAACGCAATGACACCATGGACGAACCTGGCCTGAAATACTCCTTGTTCGCGACACCCTTGTGACATGCCTCAGTAAAAATGGTCGCGGGTTCAGCAATCATCGACACGTACCACGTTGTCATCGTCTTCCTCCAGCTTGCCAGCATTACTTGTACCCGTACCACTCCCTGGTCGAGCCCTGCCCTTTCCCTTGTCCTTCCCGTTTTCTTTATCCAGAGAGAGATTTGCGAGCAATCCAAGCGGGACTGTTACATCTGGCAGAGCGCTGCGCGCTTTTTCCGCGTCCTCTTCCTCCGCGTTCGCATCTTCGGGGTCATCGACGTCGACGTCATCGTCGTCCATAGTATGCACGTTGGAAGAGCGACCGCCGGCGGCACCGGCACCAGGAACCGAGGACGAGTGTTCCCCAGAACGGCGCATCTCGCGAATGATCTCCATTCTCGCAGCGGAAGCCTGGGGAGGCTGTTGCGCACTACTTTGGAGGCGATCCATCCAGTCAACCACCCTGACATTGTCCTTGTCAGAGGGCGAGATCGCCATCTTGAATTGATCAATTGAGAGCGGGGTCGCCATATATGGGTTGTGCAACTAGAGGGAAACGGTGGTAAGAACGAGCGTGCCGGTGTCGAGAACTGACTTACCTGTTTCAAAAGAGATCCAATGATCTGATCCTTGTGTCGAATCTGCGCAAGCAGGTACTCCCTTTTACTGGTACGCGGAATGGGTGATGAGCATGTTGACGACAAGGTCACAGAAGAGGCAACAGGTGAATCAGAATCAGAATCGTCGGAATAATTCGAGCAATGGGACGTGGAACGCTTCATCGCCGTTAAGATCGCGTAAAAGAGGCAAATCCGAACAAATCAATGTGTCGATAGAAAGGGAGATGAGAAGATAGGAAAGGAAAGAGGAAAAAATAATGAGGGAAAAGGTGAGAATGTCGAGATTAAATAGCCCGAGTGTGGATGCTGACGAGTAGAGGGTGATACAGCCTTTACTGTGAGCAGTTTTCCTGCCGATGGGAAAGGGTGTGAAAAGTGAAGAGGAGACCAGATCCCTGGCTCCTGAGGGGCGAACGATCCTGCACGTTGCCCCGCTTCCAAGAAATGATTTAAACAAGGCCGCCACCATGACAGTTGCTCCTTGACAAACGAGCAAAGCAGCCGGTTAGGCCTGGAGCACGCCACGCTCCGGTGTCCAAAATTGGAAACTGACGGCAATGCAGTGCTCGGTGACGGAGCCAAAATGTCGGAAGAAAGAGGCATCGCAAGGGGCTTACTTTGGCGTATTCCTGGGCTTCTTTGCCTCGACGATGCATGGATGTCCTGTGGAGGTACATCGCTTGCACGAACTGGCACCTTCCGGGAAGTCACATTTCATCTATAATTGTCGGCCGGAGACAGAGCAAACAGCAAACCACAGTCAATGACAGGGTGCACGATGCCCGACCCGGAGCGGTTGAGACCGAATCGACATAGCCCAGGGAGTAAAATCGACCGCAGTCGTCGAGTTTTCCCATTTAGGGCATAGCAAGATTCCAGGCAGCGAAGGAAGGAGCCAAGAGAATGATAGGTAAAGGGATCATGCACACGCACAGGGCAGGAGGACGCAAGGACCCATTGAAAGGTATGGGCGACCGATGCCGTGGTCCCGAACAAGGAATATTGAGTGCGGAATGGGTGGGTGGGCGCAAATGACGCCAGGGCAGTTTGCATAGGCAAAACACGTGAAGGGGAAAACGAAAGAGGAACAGATGGAAGTGATTAGTTCGACAAAAGGAGAATAGTGTCGTCGACACGAGGATCCGGAGGTTGAGAAATCCAAATTGCAGTTACATGGGTTTCAAAGTCAGACGATGACGAAAGGATACATGTCGGTTGGAGCGCCCACGATCATGAGCCATGTCAGAGGTCAAACACGTGGATTCGGAGACATTGTACGCCGTAGAGACACAAGTATCCACGCCAGCACAATTGCCGTAAAACGATGGAGAAGAAGTTTTGATAAGCGAATTGATGCACATGCAGTAGACAAGGGACTCGCCTTGAGTCGTTTGCAATAGCTGCATGCTCCGATCCTGCGTAGTCGTGACGTGAGAGTGCACGGAGAAAGTGGAGGAACGGGTGAGTCGCATCACCGAGCCGGCGGCAAGATGGAAGGTCGAAGACCATCCGAGATGCCGAGGACACAATACATGAGAGTTGCGATTCCAGGCGTAGTGGACCAGGAAAACACAGCCATATAACGTGAAAGGTACGGAATGACCGTCATCGGATTATAGGGGTGGATGATTCCAAGACGGATGTCAATAATGGAGCCGGTAGCGTCGGAGTCGGGGCACAGCGCCAATTCATTGACGCGCAGCAACATCGTACCGGTCCGCGTAGTGAAGTTATGGCACGGACGGTTGTAGGCAAGTAGCCGGCGGGGCAGTGCCGCACAAATGCCGACGACGGCCGAACATCGGTATGCCGGTACAATGCATAACCGAACAGCAAACACAAAGGTGACACCATTCCATGAAGATGCATAGAGGTGTGTCATTCATTGCAGTCGCATGCAATTGGGATGAATCAGGGATACCACACAGATGTGAAAGAAAAGATGCAGAAGGAAGGAGAACGGGAGGAAACGTGGTCAGCATCAGCTCATACTTGATCGAATGGGAAGGAAAGGGGCAGCAAAATAAAAGGAGACGTACTTTCGTCCACCAGGTAGGCCAGGTGCAGCCTGACCGGCTCCTCCAGTTCCTCCAAGTTCACCTATCCCTGCACTTGCACCACCGCCATCATCTGGACCAGGTATCCACTCAATTTCGTCGTCACTTTCACTGTCACTACCGACCAAGTTACTTCGAGAGGGCCCTGCGGTCGTATCCTGCCGCACGCGCTTCGGTGCGCGAGGTCGTTTGGTCGAGGTCCGTGCCGGCGGTGCACGGGCAGCAGGTGCAACAGTTTGTCCTTGTCTTTGAGGTGTAGCCGTCGGAAGTAACGTAGCCTGATCGCCTGACCGACCTTGAGGGTTCGCATATCCCGAAGCCGGCGTCGCGTATAGACTAGAGGGAGCCTCGTATTGGTATCGTTCCTGTGAGGGTACATGCAGGGGTGCGAGAGATTCAAGTTGTACTTGCGGCTGTAAGCGTTGTTGTGCAAACCCACCAGACGATTGAGCTGTGAAACCCGCGTGAGCTTGGTAGCTTTGGCCCGGTCCGGAATCAGAACCTGGGACCACGCCTGCACGGATATCCGGGACCCCTGGCGGCGACCCAGTGACAGTTGATAAAGAGGTCGAATATGCGTGACCGGTACTTCGTCCCTGTCCGTCATCATATTCCTCCATTCCACCCTGCCGTGGGACCAGGATCCTTCGTTGCACGGGTAAACTACCCCTTGATCCAACTTCAACCGGGTACTGGGTTGTAAGACCTCTTGACTCCGTCATTCTCCCCACACGCGATGCTTCCATCCCGGATACATGCGAAGACTCCGAATCCACCATTCCTGAGGATATCGCGCTCGTCCATCCGCTCCCGCTGCCCTCGTCAATCGATGACGTCGTGTTTGTTCCGGGATGGCTACCGTAGGACCCTGCCGGTGATGCTGCGCTGTGCCCACCGGGACCTGCGCGTACCAAAACACTCGTGTTAATATTCGCTGGAGTAGGGGCGCAAGAGAGAGGAAAACAACAATATGGCCGACGTGAGCCATATTGCGGAGTGGAAGGCGATGTGGTTAAAATGGTAGAAGGCCACGTATCGGTGTGTGAAGAAGAGCGGGGTCGAACAAGACGGAAGTGGAAGATCCAGACGATGCCAGTGCACGTCGAGCCATCGTATACGAAAATCACATAAACAGCAGAAATAAAAGGTTAACAAACCGAAAAAAGAGGGTGGAGAGAAAATACGAAGAAGCGGATCACCACAGCTAGCACGCCATGGGCATACTGTAGTCGAATCCCGGCGGGCGGGCCGACATCTCATAGTGCGCTGCAGGTTCTGCCGTTCCAAACTACCCATAATGGATACATTGCCTCGACCAGTGCACACACCCCATTTGGCAGAGTCGTAGAAGTAAAACGGGCCTGAAGTGGGGGTATGGACAAAAATGGAAAAACATGCATGAGGCGCGAAATGTCCACGATAAGCTTATGTGAGGTGGCACGTTGAACAATGATAGGAGAGATCAGGAGAGTAGTTAAATGATCGAAATATGGGAAGGGCTAAATCCGAAGGCACGGTGAAAGTATAACTCACCAGGATCACTCGCGGGAGTATTTGGGTGCGTTGGGGGGGTAAACCTAGACAAAGAGGAATGTGAAGACGAGTGGCCCTGTTTTTGCGGATAGGCCCCGGAACTGGTGCGATAGACATCATGCTGTACAAGAACGAAGAGATTGAGTTTTCGAAGAATGTGATAAATAGAGAAGTGAAGGAGGAAAATGCAAAGATAGACGCACAAGGGACGAAAGGCTGCGAGCTGGTTGGGCATTGTAATACACTCTCGAAGGTTCTTCTACATGCTCTACAGTGATACCCACATCCGCCATTGAATCGGCCGAGGATGTGTAGTACTGTTCGGAAGTCCGAGGGTAGGGATCGTCTCGACCAACTGTATAGTTTGACGTTGTTGAAAAGGTGGGATTGGCCCTCTGCGGAATTTGATATTCTACGGTTGCACTAGGTTGATCCAGTGGTGCAGAAGACGCGGGGGTATGTTCTTGTGACTGAATCTGTAAGGGATGAGATTGTGAAGCCGAATGTTGTGACGTTGGGTGCGGATACGAGGGGGGTAACGAGAGTAATTCTTGCAATCGTTGACTCGCAAGCTCTTGGGGAGGTCGGGCCTGCAAACAGTCGGAAGTTGGTGAGAACCAAAACCACGACGGTTACAAGCGACGGAGATAAGTGCCTGACCTGAGTTTGCACGGTGTGGTCATGCTCCTCTGGCCCTTGGGCGGAATGCAGAGGATTTTCAGGCCGGCGTTGTGTTTCTGCGGGGGGATGGTGGCGAGGATCCATTTGTCGACGCGGAATTGGTACGATCTGGCGTTGTTGGATACCCCGGTGTTGCGACTGGAAATGTGGTAAACTAAGATCATGGTGGACGCCGCAGAGTATACTCACTCGATGAAGGCCGAACCCAGCTGCGCTATGCGGAAACTGAGGATCGTTTCCACCGATTGGCAGAGAACCCGAATTGTTTCCGGAAGTAGCATGGAACGCAGAATCGCGGGAGATGATAGTGGTGTCTATGGTGTCGGAAAACGATGGGTCGAAGGAAGGGTCCCAACTGGTAAGATGTTGATAGTCTGGAATGGTACTTGCATGCGCAGGATCGTAAAAGGATAAGCCAGAGAGAATCATTGAGTTGGAGGAGGGAGCGGCCGACAGAGGTTGGTTGGTGGTCGCAGGGGCGGAGATACCTGCAGAAGGGTGATAGAATGTGGTCTGTGGGGCTGAAGAAGGCTGTGGACGATGCTGGGCGAAACTGGGCTGGGCAAGGGAGGCCTGAGACGGAAGGTGGGAATGAGAAAGAGATGCGCTAGAGGCAGAAGACCGCTGATGTAGGCTAGTGGGCCTGTGGGCTGTAAAGAAAGAGTGAGCGAGAGAAAGAGGCGGGGAAGAGTGGGAGAAGGGGAGAGCGATCGCGCAAGATCAGTCAGGATTGACAGGAAACACAACAAGAGAGCGTGATACGGAGAGCGTACCTCCGGTGTTGTCTAGACGGGGAGGAAAAGCCATATCCTCGTCTGGGGTCCGGCGGTGATCCATTGCGGCTAATTGTCGAGTTCCAAGTGTAACTCTGATGGAGGGTGGTGTGTGAGCGAGCGGTCAAGGGCAAGCGAGCTCGGAAGGTGGGATGGCACGAGGCACGCTGAACAAGGGAATAGGGGAGATTCACGATGGTCTCGTCCCGGGCTGCGAATCACCACGCGCGAATGGCAAGGGAATGAATGAACGCACCGCCCAACAGGGGATCTTCCGACGTCTTATGGGTCAAAAATACCTCGAAACTCCCTCCTCGTTCCATCCCAGTAGTAGACACCGCCACAGAACACCCGTTAGCTGCGGTACTTCGGTTTCACTTCATATCCTAAAGCCGGCACAGTACCCATACCTTGTCATCGCTCGCGGGACACGGGCGTGGGAATCTCTTGTCCCAAGTTGACAATTCTTGTTGTTCGCAACCGACTCGGAACGCCCATCAAGTCGGCGTCCATATGGTCCGATCATACCGCCCATCATCGTTTGACTACATAGACTCTGACTCCCCGTGTGATTTTCGCATTATTTACAAACACAATGACCTGCTGACTAATGCGTCTATTCCTAAGAAGCTTGATGACTACCGCTATAAACCAAAGACTACACACCTCGGCGCCAACCGACGGATCCCGTACGATTACTCTTCGAGATGCACAACCACACCTAGAAGATGGTGCCGGATCCTCTACGGGTGAAGACAACACTGTCGGCGTACTCAAGCTCCGCGGGGACCAACGCCGTACCCGTCACCATGTCGCTTGGGACTCAGGTGTGGTTGACAACGAGGGATGTGGGAAGAAGAAATCCAAAAGTGAGTGTTCTCTCACTCGTGCCTACCAATCAACGGTCACTGATCTATTATACCATACTACCCCTTTTTTGTAAATCGGTCAGGGTTAGAGGGGGGTTATGGCCAACATTTGACTGCGATCTGACCTACATTTGACTACGGATTGATGAAAATCTGACCCAAATCTGACCAAAAATTGACCAAAACCAAGTCGTGGGAATCGCGGGTTTAGGGTTTAGGGGAGGTGACACCGAGCGAAGCGAGGTGGCACCGGATATTTCACCACTTAAGACGAGCACGGTTTCCTAGGGTTTTTGGTTGGAGTAAGGCCGCTGAAGATGAGGCCGGGGTTTCCTAGGTAATAGGCGATGGGGAAATCCATCGCAGCCTATTTCGTCCGAAGACTCATCAGACCTGGTGGAAACCTGGTAAACCGTACCACAGACCTTTAGGTATTTATACTGTGGGGTTGAGGCTTACTAAGCGGATTAGCTGATCACCGAAAAAAGTGATATGAAAACACGTTACATTAATTACCGTCAGATTAGTAACGTGGGATCGTACAATATAAAGATTTGGAACAAAGGACGTACCTAAAAAGGATAGACCGGCCCGAAGGCTGTCCTTTCCCTCTAAGCCCGACTTCTGCGCCGCGTCACCGGGTCATGGAAGATTCTAAAAGAAAGTTCTCACCGTTAAGGTTTGATCCGAGGACTTGCCGAAATGTGGGAACCCTTCCCAGGCAGTGTCTTCTTTTCACATGTCACGCGTAACCGTGAGATCCTATAGGGTTTAGGGGAGGTGACACCGAGCGAAGCGAGGTGGCACCGGATATATAGCCTCTAATGATGAGACCGGTCAAAGGGTAACAGGGTTGAGGGGAAATCTCAACCGGCCCTGTTTCGTCCGAAGACTCATCAGACCCGTGGTGACCGAAGTAAACTGAGGTACAGACCATAGGGTTTTATACTGTAGCTCTTAAGCTGACTAAGCGGATTAGCTGATCACCGAAAGGAGATAGGAAAACACGATACTGAATTACCCGCCAAGGATTAGTAACGTGGGACCATCAAAGATTAAGGTTTGACATAAAAGAAGGGACTTACGAGAATAGACCGGCCCGAAGGCTGTCCTTTTCCCATAAACCAAACGTTTACGCCACACCAATTCCCTAGAGAATTCTATCAGGTACAAAGACTTACCGAAATGTGGGAACCCCTCCCACGGTGTGTCTTCTTTTCCCATGTCACGCGTAACACAAAGAAAAGTCCTAAAGGGGTTAGCCGAGATGAGGGAACGTTCTCACGTCAATATATCCAAATGGAGAATTACGCGTCGGCAAAAGCCGGGGGGCGACTCCGTTAGGTTCCCTTTGTCTTGGCTAAGACCTTTCCTAATTTAGGGGAGGTGACACCGAGCGAAGCGAGGTGGCACCGGATATTTCACCACTTAAGATGAGCACGGTTTCCTAGGGAATAGGTTTGAGGGGAAATCTCAAACGGCCTATTTCGTCCGAAGACTCAT
>JBBPMD010000911.1:0-11630 GCA_038090095.1 Zangia roseola | reverse complement strand
TTGGCGATTTCCCCTAAAGACTTCTGATAAAGGGATTGACACCTCTAAGGACATAATCCTTTGCTCGCTCCTATTCACAACTCCTCCACTTCACTACGAACAGCTCATCCATTTAGGGTTGTTTCAGCTTCAACGTTTGCCTTTGCCTATGCCCATTTGTTGGGTCGCCTGATTGCGCACTATTTTGAGCAAGACGCGGCAGCTCACTCTCTTCTTCACCCTCACCCATGGCATCATCGTCATCGCTGTCTTCGGTGATAATACGATGCTTCAAATGTCCCTAAAGGTCATTTTGATCAATTATTCTTCGGTATGACATCGTCATTGCTCACCACCAATTGCACTATCTCCCCTTTGTCACCGCCACTTGTGTTGCTTTCAGTACCACTGGTGTACTTCTTGGTACCATCTTGCTCTTCCTCACTGTTCTTCACTTGAACCATCTCATTTTTCCAGTTCATTGTGTGGTGGAATTGGAAGAGCGGTGTTTCCCCTTGGTCCTGTCGACCCTTCCAAAGGTCAAGGATCTTGTTCACCTCATGCTTCTGCAATTTTGATGGCTCTTGGAGGTTCACACTGTTTGGCATCATCTCAGCATCGAAAAAGTCATCGGGCCGCTTCTGAATCTCCGACCATGGCACCGATGCCTTTCTGCTTTTGGCAGCGATTTCTATGAATGGTGAAGCATTAGTGTCTCCGAATAATCACTCGATCGGTATCACATACTGTAATGACCGGTCAGGAATTCCCTGATTAACTGTTTACTATCTGCCAGAGGGCAATCAATGACATCTGGAAGGTATGGCACACCATCCTGTATGTGCGTGACTTCGGTCAGTCTGCGCTGTTTCTTTTTTACCGGTTGGTCTGCCTCAGACTGTGAGTTGTCGTCATTGCCTCCGGTGTTGAACACTCTCTGCGAGTATGCCTCCCAGGCTTCCTCAATCGGCTTCAGTCCATCCTCTGGCAAGCCTGTAAATGCCGGTGCACTGTGGGAGTCATTGAAATCATGTCTACACACATGTCAGTGATAGAATTTTGTGACGGTAACATGACTCACGAAGTCCACATTATTTCAGATTTCGAATTCTTCCAGGCTGCCAAAATGAACACACGAGTTCCACATTGTCGCCACATCTCCCTTGTGAAATCACTGGCGAACTTTCTCCCGAGGCAGTCACCATTTCTAACTTCATCAGCTGCAATGCATATCAGTACCTATCAGTCAACTCACTGAGCCCAAATATCGTCAGGCAGCAGACTCTCGTTGAACTCCTTAGCCTTTGCCTTTGCTGCCATCAATTCTGCCTCGGTCTGCCGCGCTATGACAATTTTAAGGCCATCTTGATAGTTCTCCATGTAGGATTTGGACCCAGGATCGGCATTCCACTCCTCCTTGATCACAGCATTCAATTCCTCCTTATAGTCGAGGCCGATGACTCTGTTAGTCCCCCACCGCCGGCCATACTTTTGCAGCTCTTTCTGCTTGCGAGTTTTCGCTATGGAGCAAAACCAATTCCGATATCCCTGTGTGACCGGTCAACACTTGTAGTCAATCAATATAATATACTGACCTGCTTTCTCTGTTCCCAGGCTGTCCTCCCCATGCTTTTTATCTCTTCAAGGTCTCGGGCAGCTGTGTACACTTCTTTTAACACATCTTTTCTGATGGCCCTGTCTCCAGCTTGCTTATAAGTATGCTTGAATTCCTGTAATAATCGGAGCTCGCTGATGGAAAATGGAACAGCCATGGTGAATAATGCAGGTGTAGCAACAAGTAGGATGTAGCAGAGGTACAGTCAATGTAACCTTTGAATTTTAACACCGCTGTACCCTTTGTTATTCGGCCGCAAATGTCTCCCTGCAACATGCCGTAGTGCATGCTGGCACTGATTGCAAGCGCACCACTCCAGTTTACTAGGAAGCCATCCAATACTCAGCTGAACCATGGCACTCCAAGGCCAATATGCCCATTATCATACAGTGTGTACTCCTATGCATCACTCTCATCAAATTGGAGGTGCCTATATTGGGCGTAATTGTATGCATTCTGTGGTGATTTGTGCCGGTCACGGCATCCACGTAATGGTATATGTTTGTAAGGCTGGCAGATGGTCTGGCACACAAGTATTCAATGATGGCCAAGAGAGCGAGAAAAGTAGTGACTTCCACACCTGTGAAGAAAGTGGAATACAAGACCATTCAAACCACCAGGGGTATTAAAACCAAGCTACTTAAACAATCTCCATCAAAGGTAGCGAGACAAGAGACATCTGTTCAGGGCTCCCCTTCCAAATCATCCCATTCGAGCATCCATCCTCCTCTATTTGAGAGTAGCTTGAATTTGGATGACCAGGATGACACTATCCCTTTCAAGATACCAAGAAGACAGGTAATTTCAGTCCCTCCACACTTCATGGACTTTAATGCATTCACTCACAGATGCAGAATGACTTTCTTCAAGATTGGGTACCTTTCCAACACCAGTATTTGGAAATGTTACTGAACATGGAGGCTCTCCTGACCAAACAAGATTGCTCAGTCACAAATTGTACCAGGGAAGGTGTCTACAGATGTACTGATTGCTTCTTGCAACCTTCCTTCTGCACATCTTGTTGCCAAGAGCAACATGCGAATCATCCGCTTCATCAAGTTCAGCAGTGGGTTGGTCAGCATTTTGATGATTCATCGCTCCATTTGGTTTGTCCTTCCCCAATTGCCAAAAATTCAAATAACCTTTGTCTGCATATGATAGGCTGGGATGGAAATTCATGTTGGCCATGAAGGCTCTCCATGTCCTTGTGCCGACGCCGATCTCAAAGCATGCATATCAGATGATGAAGAGGAAGCATGGGAAGATGCAGACATGGCGGACATGCCAGCACATTTAAGGTGCCCTGGAAACAGCCAATATACCACCATTGTCGACACCACCGGTGTGCACTTCTGGAATATTTCATATTGTCAATGCACCGATGCTCCGGAAAAACATCTACAGCTCTTCCATGCTCAACTGTTTGCGCCGAGCACAAAGCAGCCGAAGACTGCATTCACATTCCGTGTCTTGGATGATTTTTTAAGAGATAATGCAGAGTGTGGCACTTCGGCCATGAACTACTTTAGTAAGCTGCGCTGAATTACCTCTAATGCTTTCCCACATATGGTTCCGGTAAGTCGCCAGCGAATGATAGGGATTGGTGACTCATTGGGAGCGATTTCAGGATTGCTACCAGGAGCTGATGAGGGTGGTGAGACAATAGTGATTGCTCAAAAGCCTCAAGTGGAATGGAATTGGGGCAACTGATGTAGTGCCGGCCGAACGCAATCTCGCCCTCTTCTGCCTGGCATGTCCCCAGCCAGGGGTTAATATACCGATCACTGCTGATGTTGATTTCAGCGATTGGCAATACACTCATACGATAGTAATGGATGGTAATTTCAAGGCAGAGCATATGCATATGTACAAGAGCACCGGAAGATGATGTGTGGTTGATGGACGGCCAGGCATTTATGGTGAAGCACCCCACATATCACGCTTTCCTAGCAGAAACAAGTTACCCAGCTGAGGTACGGCAACCATGTGCATCGAATTCAGACCGATCAATAACGGGAATTTTAACAGCGATTGGACTGCAACAATCATCGAGCGGTGAACAGTGCAAATGCAGAGCGGCATAGACTGGAAGCAACCGGCATCGGGGGATGTGCATGCGCACGACATGGATGCTTCTATCCTCATGCAATGGTTGATTTTCAGAAAGGCGAGAGGTGAGCTTGTGCCAATACATTGCTGGAGGGTCTGCTGATCGATGCCAGACAAGTGAACATGGACTATGCTCTAGTGCATAGCCTGAAACACAACATGAATCACATTCAGCGAGCAGTGATATTCTATGATATTAACTGTCAATACACCAAGAAACTTCAAAAACGCTTGAAGGACAACAAATTCATCTCTCTGCCCTCAGAGATTGAATTAATACCTGCAATTGGCGCTTGGCATATCCACGGTCATCAGCAAGAATGCCTGGTGCGCTATGGTGCGAGTTTCATTGAGGGAGTTGGTCGAGTAGACAGCAAAATCATGAAAACCCTCTGGTCATCACTCAATATCATCTCGCCATCAGCCCGTGGAATGTCAGCCCCCCATCGGCAAGAGATTCTCAATTATCAAATGAATGATTCAAATTTCCTGAAAATGATATGGATGAGTAAGCCTCCCAATAGTGGCCTAAGCTCAATAACCGATTCGCTGCACAGGTCGTTCTTTGAAGCGCAAATTTGTGATTGCTAAATGTGTATATCGTGAGGTGACCGAAGCATTTCAGCAGCTCGATGAGGCTATACCGGAGGATGAAAAGGGCAAATGGGAGGCATTGCACAAACAGGCAATGAAAGACTGCAAGGCTGATGCTACAGCGATGGATATTTTTGAAATTCAGATGGACCAAGGTAAATGGATTGACGATATCACCGGCCAAATCTGACCGCATATAGCACCAACAGTAAAAGTGATGGAACTCGACCTTTTAGCATCTTGGTCTGAAAGGCAACATAGCTCGCATCACACGATCAGCTGGATTATGCATGGCCTCCAAATTGAAGAATCCCAAATCACCCTCAAAATGCAAATCAAAGAGCTCGGTCTCAAACCCACCGACATTCAATTATTGGCCGTCGCTCAAAGAAAAGAGCGCTTAGAAGCCGACATTTCAAAGTTTAGTGCAACAGCACCACAATGTATTGGGCGAATTCTCGATAATACGGAAGAGCCTATTTTGGGTTGCAAATTAGACATAACAGATGATCTTGAGGATGCCGATGAAGTATTCGGCACAGGCGTAGATCATCATGGCCCTGCAGTGGCAGCAGCAGCGGTGGAAAGCATGGCGATTTGCCTTCCATCTGACATTGGCCTGGAGCTATGCAAAGCAGCTGGTGTGGACGACTTGGTTGAACAGGAGATGCAGCTCTGGATCGGCCAAGCCAATGATGCTTTGCACGAGTTGCGCCTCTCTCTCATAGACAAAGCAATACTCCTGCAAAATCATGTGTGGCACGCCAAGACATAGAATACTAAGGGCCGTGCTTGGGAGAAAGTCACCGGTGTTCAGAGGATAGTGTACCGACACGCCACCATATACCGCCGGGCTAGGACCCAGTTACAGCAGTTGGGAGCCGATGCCGCTACAATGAATCGTTACCCACTGCTGCTCAAGGCCGACTTGAAGGTGACATCGGCCGTGGCTGACCCTAATGCCCATGGTCAGAGGGACTCTACGCTGGCTTGGTTTTGGTCAACCGATATACCAGGTGACACTGAGGTGGAGAACTGGATGTCGGAGTGTGCGTCCATTGGATCTGTTTTATAACTTAATACTAATGAATGCTGGTGACCAGTTTATCGGGTGCATTGGCTCCGAGCAAAAGCTCTAAAGGATTGCTGTTCCAAAGAATTGCACCTGTTGCAATGTGAATGTGAATGGACACAATCATTTTTCCATCATATTGCGGCAAGTTGGCCCAAGCAAGCCAGCATTGCGGCGACACAGGGACAAGCAGGACTGGCTGCATACTGGGAATGGCAAACAACATTATATTCAAGACTTGCTGACGTGGCCGATGAATGCTCTGATTACATTCACTCCGAGATGATTGTACCTTTGTAGCTAATAGTATAGCTTCACAATGACAATCATTGACAAATGTGGGCAGCCCACCCTGTGATTACGTCATCCAACAATGGACACTATAAGACTACCAAACTTTGATCGCTGACTGTCATCGCGCTCTCACATTGCTTGCTTTCTGATGCTGGCAACTTCCCATCTACTGCCTTCCGCAATGGTGTTCGCCGGCATGTATGCTGACATGTGGCTCATAATGCGGTATTGCTCCTACCGTGTCAAAATTGCCATAGACGTTCTCCAAAAGGGAGTACATAATAGCCACTCCTGGAACGACTTTGCTGAAGAAGTGGTATGTTATTCAAGGTATCCAATCCGATTGGGCTAATTTGACTCAATCAGAAATTACTCAATTGAGTGTATACATTCGGCACACTGAATGGGCTGTTTATGCACCTACCTCAGGCCGCCAGAGTTGTTCTAGCAGTTGCCACTGACCTGGAGCATTTCATGGAGGGATTTGAGCACGTGATCCCCCGATTACATGTCAGCGAGGATGACACCGATGTGTCCTTCAACGGTGATCGGTATGACCTGGTGGGCGACTGACTCGACACCACTGCCTGAGGATTATGCTAGCATGCTGTTTGAGCAGCTCTGGAGAAGAGCAAAGGTGACTCGCCAGGTATGTTGTATCATTGATCGCTCAAGAATATTGCTGAGACATAATAGGCCGATGACCCCATTAGCATGGTAGATTCAGCCACCGAGGAGCAAGTTATCGATTCTTTTCGGAGATTGCTTGCTGACTTGGTGGAGAATTTACAAGGGGAGCTGAACAATGTAGAGTTGGAAATGGCGGTTGTGAATGAGCGATTGAAGGCATTAGAGAATGCATTTGGCCGGAGTGTGTTGTAGTCCGATCGCTAGTGTGGACATGTCATGGCATTGAGAATGATTATTGTATGGGTCACATTGAGCGGTCTACAGTGGATACACCCTGTGAGAATCTGTGCTATATCCCATCATCTCCAAAACCTTGTAATGCATGAAGAAGGGGGGTATCAAACCAGCCCACTTCATAACTTTGGCGCGCATGTAATACATGAGGCACCCCCTATTCCCACTCACCACATTCACACCGTGCTGGAGGAGATGGCCGGAGAATGCCATCACTGTTCCAGGTGAATAGGCGAAGCTTTTGCTTATTGTCAGTATCACCATCCATGCATCAGAGTAGTTGCCAAACGTCGCGAGCAAGTTGAGCGACTCCACCGGCGAACTAGGGTCCTGGTGACTTGGTGACTCTCGGTTCACTATCACCAACACAGCATTGAACACACTCTCCCACTCCCCGATCGCTTCTGCCATTTCTCCGTCCCCTATGGCCATTGCCTTGATCGGCAGCTCGTTCATTACCGCAGTTCCAGTGAGGTACATCTCTGGATGCATGATGGCCATCGCCGCAGCCAGAAGGGCGTTTGTTTCAGTGGCTTGCTTCAGCCACACCCGGCCACCAGATGATGCATCGCCAGCTTTCAGTGAGGCTGATACTTCCAGCACATTGTCTCCGCCAGCATGGCCTACTTGGAACCATGCCGGCGACAGGTTGAGACATCCTTTTAGAATATCATCTTGTTTACTGAAGAGGCTGGGGTCACTCCTCCAGTTTGTGGCTGCTGTATTGTAGCTTCTAAGCAACTGTGCCGAAATAGGATGCAGGGCATTCGACATTTGCATCTGGATCATGTCAGCTGTGTTGTGACACAAGCATGTAGCATCTGACCTGTCTCCCCTCTCCCAAGGCACGCGGCAGATACCACACGAGCACTATTCCATCTCGGTCCATGATCACTGCCGGTTCATCAATTGATTCCGCTTCCCCCGGTGGAAATAGGCGCAGTAACTCTGCTTCACACCCCTTGTCTTTTCCTCGGTCATTCCTTTTTAGTGAGCACATGATGTCGACTGCAGATACGTTCACCGTCCCTGCTCTGCATTAGTCATCCTGCATGTAAATGTAGAGCCTTCTCACTTGTGCTCCGAAAAGCATCCACCAGGCGATTCACCAGTTGATTGGTGTCGGCAACAAGCGCCACCGGAAGATCTGAGCTTGGTAGACTTGCCGGCATATTGTTTGGTGAGTGGGCTTTTTCATGGAAGCGTAGAACCATATACTGGGATAGCAGGGATGTTATATGCAGCACCATGGGCTTTGTGATGTGTTGTCATGTACATGAGACAGAGGCTATATGTATATATATAATTGTCTTATCGATGATCACATTCAATCTACTGATGTGATACAATACCGATCCTAGACCTGTGAGCTGACCTACATAAACGTGTTACGTCTTTGGTTTCGCAAGCTTTCTGCGGAGCTACTGATGGAACAATGGACTTAGCCAATGAATGCTTACCCGGTGTCCTCCAGACCCTCATTTACACTCCATGGTGTGTGTCCGGTTTCCCCCGGCACAGCAAGAACTGTGACTGATATATCGCCGGCACTCATGCTCGGCAGTATATCAGACCCGTCAGCCCGTTCGATAGCTTCATCAACTTATGTAACTCTCAGCCCACTGGCCATGATCGTCCATATTTACAGCCTCAATCAGCCCATCGATTGGTGTCGGCGCTATTCCCGTTGGAGCCTGTGACATCAGCTGACCAGTATCTTGTGGTGCCATGGTGTACCGCTGCCGTGTACATTGATGGACCGCCGGCGCTCATCCTCGGCAGTATATCGGTCCCATCGGCCCACTGGCCATGATCTCACCGGCTTCACAGCCATGGCTGGCCCATTTAGCATCATCACTATCCCCTTCAGCCACCCGTTCCCGAAGAAGCCTACATATGATGCCGGCCAACCAGTATCATGTGGCACCGTGGTGTACCGCCGCTGTGTACATCAATGCTCATGCTCGGCAGTATATCAGTCCCATCGGCCCACTGGCCATGATTGTCCATCTTCACAGCCATGGCCAGGCCATCAATTAGCATCATCGCTATCCCCTTCGGCTGCCCGTTCCTTTCAGCACCCGTGACGTCGGCCCACTGGTATGTATTGATTCCGTGACGTCGGCTCAGGTATGTTCTGATTGCCTGAGGTCGGCCCACCAGTATGTACTGATTCCGTGATGGTGGCCCACTGGTATGTGCTGATTGCCTGATGTCAGCCCATTGGTATGTCCTGATTCTGTGACGTCGGCTCACTGGTGTGTCCTGATTGCCTGATGTTGGCCCACCAGTATCTACTCACTCCGTGACGTCGGCCCACCGGTAATGTCCTAAGCATGTCTCCATCGACCCACCGACCTGTACTGCTCAACATCCTTTTGACTCATCGGTATTTACAGAGTTCCTTAACGTCGGCCCACCAATCACATCCCACTCACATACTTCACGGTCAATCAATACGTATCAGTGTTAATTCCATCGGCCCACATATGATATCTCAGTCACACTGTCCCCGGCTCATCCATTTGGTTAGTGCTCATTTCATCGGCCTACCCGTCCGTACCGTTGGCCATGCCATCGGCCCCTAGGTATGTTTCCAGGACATCTCTTTATGGGCTCATCCATCCATATCATCCATCCTTCCTCTGGCCCATCGGCACCTCTCGATCACTTCATTCTTGGCCCACTCGACATTCTTGTCATGCATATACCCCGGGCTCTCCATCTCTATCATCATTGCATTCGTCGGCCTATCCGTCAAAATCAGCCTGCTATCCCATTGGCCCATCCATCTGTCACTTTCCATATGATTGGCTCCATCTACCCTATTTTCACTACTGACCATCACTACATAAAGTATCGGCCCATCAGTCTTCACCCTGCTCCCATGGGCCCACCTATATAAGTTGGTGCTCCACTCCTGCTTGGCCCAACGTCGGCTGGCCATCTCAGTCGGCTGATTTGCAACCATCAGCTCATCGTCTTTGGGCAACAAGTGACTGAAGGGGCTCTTCTATGCTTAGCGTAACAAAAGAACTAGCTCTCTTTCTGCCCCTGCCACTGTTGCAGAAGGGCGAGACAACCTCTCACAACGAGAAGAATCAATTTAGCAAACCTCCACGTTGCATCTGACAGTGAAGAAGAACCTTCTGCCACACCAACCACCTCTCTCCCCTGGGCCAACCCCTACCAATCACCCAACATTCCTCCCCAACAACTCCAACCCCCCTCTTGCCCAAGCCCAACCACCACTACCAGAAACCTCCAAGATTCTGAGATCTCACTACCAGGACCAGAACAAAGTCCTGAAACCAAAACATACTCCCCTATCCCTGTGTCACCAGAAGAGGAACTTGAACAGTTCAAAAACAGACTCGGAAGATGAAGAAGAAATGTCAGACAAAGGAGAACTCAAAGCAGGCTTGCTTGAAGACTTTTCAGGCAAAGGAGAAGATGCCAACAGATGGCTTCTTAGCATGGTTGGATACTTCCATATCAACAAACAGAAGTACACTGACGAAACAAAGATGTTAACCTTACTCAACAAGATGAGTAAAGGGAGAGGAGCCACCTTCTCAGAAGGATGGCTGATGAAGCTAAACGACAAATTCATTGACAAAAAGGATCTCACCTATGACAAACTTATGGAAAGCTTCAAGAGCACCTTCATTCCAGCAGACCTGCATGATCGTGCAAGAATGTCCCTCAATGAAATGAGGATGGATGGACATCCATTCAAAGGAGACTTTGACGCCTTCAAGTCTGCCTTTGAACTGGAAGCCGCTAGAAGTGGAATAACCGATGAAAATGTCCTCAAAGACATTCTCAAAAGAGGAGTAACTGCCAGGATGGCCAATATGATGACTGCACTAGCCGAAGAACCCGGAACCGCTATGGAATGGCTCAAAAAAGCTGGGCAATTCCACAGAAATGTCATCAGAACACAAGCACTCAGAGCAGGAAAATATGCCCCTTCAACTTCCTCCTCTTACAAAGACCCAAATGCGATGGATGTCGACACTATCCGACTGTCACCAACTGACAGAGCAGAATACTTCCGAAACAACAAATGTTTCATCTGTCACAGAGTGGGTTGTTGAAGCAGCAACCACCCAAGGCCAGGGAAGTTCACCAATCAAAGGAAGAACTATCCTCAAAAACAAGAAACCAAACTACGAATAACCAAAACCCCAACATTCAAGACCCACTGACTACCTATGTCAAAGGGAAAGGAATCACAAATGAAGCAGTATTAAGGATGTTGCAAATTTGTGTAGAAGAAGGACTTGACAAAGAAGGAGAACAAATCAACCTGTTACGAACGCACATTTGTATCATGATCGTCCGATTGCATCTCCTGATCTCATCTTCCATTCTTATCGTGGCAGATCTCACACTCATTATATCTTAGATCTCGCCACATACATGAGGCCTTCTCTTCCATTCCTACCACATCCTCATGTTGTACTCATGGATCACCTCATGGTGTCCTCATGGCCGATACTTCGGACCTTTACGTATTATTGTATGACTGTGCCTCTTACCATACTTAGCCCTAGCACAGCCATCTTGTACTCGTATATAAGCTAGTCACTTTGGACCTTAAGTCCTTAGTTCTTTTATACTCAATCTCTTTTGCCCAAGTTGTCAGCGAACACTTGTGAAGTCAAGCAAAGCCTCTTCATAGAGCAAGCTCTACTCATCAGCTAGTGGTGGCCCTTGTGCCAGTAAACCCACAACATACCTAATAGTCCTTTATCCTCTCCTACAAAGGATACCGGATTTGGTCTGTTTCACAACCAGGTAGAAACCGGAGAAGAACCAGCTACTATCAAAGCAGGTTTTTAGAAAGGAGGAAAGGATTGGCGCCTTCCCCTCCTCACCAACTGGCACCTGTATTTGTAGCTGGAAAAGACTCTAGATCAATATGAATCCCCATCTCAGTCTGCTCTCAAGCCAGAAAAATTGCCAACCTTTCCGCTCTCACTGACAGCAGATCCACCAGAAGTTTCATCAACAAGAACTTTGTTGAATGAAACAACA
>JBBPMD010000910.1:0-11631 GCA_038090095.1 Zangia roseola | reverse complement strand
GAAAGATCAAAACCTTGCGAGACGACAAGGGAGGGGAGTATATGAGCAATGCGATGCTCAAATTCACCACAGAGTGCGGCATAGAGCGCCAGCACACTGTCCGAGCGCGTCCCCAGCAGAATGGAGTCGCAGAACGAGCTAATCGCGTCCTGAGCGAGCGCATCACAGCGATGCTGAAGGAATCAGGCCTCGCAATGGCTTTCTGGGGCGTAGCACTCGCTTCTCCGGTGCATGTATGGAATCGATGCCCTACAGCTGCTGTGGACAACTCTACCCCCTTCCAGCGATGGCATGGACGCAAACCAGACGTCTCCCACCTGCGAGTCTGGGGATCGACTGCATATGTCCATATACAGAAGGACAAACGCCCTGCTTTGCGCCCACACTACGAAAAATGCGTATTCATTGGGTACCCGGAGGGGTACAAGGGATGGAAGTTCTACAACCCCACCACCAAGCGCACCATCATCTCAGAACGAGCTGATTTCGACGAGCGCCCTACACTCAGCCTCCCAGCCCCAGCTCCCATCATTGCGCCCATTGTGCCCTACATAGCACCCCATGGCGACGACTCCATAGCAGATGAGCCTGTGGCAGTCGCTCCTGGGATTCTACCTCCTGGGGGGGCGCCTCCACCTCTCATTCCTCCTGTCGACGATGATGAGCAGGATGCAGAACCCCATACGCCAATTGCAGTTCCCAGACCGCTCCCTGAGGAGCCAGTGACTCCACAGGCCGCTCCTGAGCCAGCACCCAGTCCAGTTGGCATTGGGGCTCGTATGCCTCGCAGAAATCGACAGCCACCGCGCGAATGGTGGAAACTCAGCCCAGCGCAGCTCTCTCATGACTCGGACGACTCTGACGACGAGGAAGCTGACATGGCTCACTGTTTTGCGACGAATTCGCCGCATCCACGATCGCTAAAGGATGCAATGACAAGAGACGACGCTGTGGAATGGAGACAAGCCGCTGTAGATGAGTTAGCTGTTAGCTGCATTGATTGCGCTTGAATCTCTTTCTATTTGCTTTGTCACACTTACTTAGAGTTTCAGCCACTTGGCTATTTGGTAGTGTATCTACCCAGTGTATTTAGCCTTTGTTGGGATTTGGCATTCTGTCCATTTCCTTAGTGGTGTCTATCACCATCACACTTGATATAACCAGTCTTGTGTTGACACTAGTACCCAGGCCAAATAGCTCAGTGGTTAGAGCACCTGGTATACACCTGGGAGGTAGCCGGTTCAATTCCAGCTCTGGTCGCATTTTCATAACATGATAGCAGCAACTGGTTGCATATGGAATTCTGAGGTCACTTTGGGATCTCTTCGTCCTAAGCCTCTGGGTCACATGTCACACATAGACTGGTGACCAGTCCATCCAAAAGAGGTAACCTGTTGGAGAGCCATCGATAAACAGACTGGTAAAATTGATCGTGATGTAAAGGGGCTGAGTGAGCTCCCACGACAACGTGACCATTATCTCCATATTTGGACTGTTTTGATTCTTAGATTGTAGCTTAGCCATACAATAAGACCTTACTGCTTAGATAAGTGATCCTGACTGCTCAGCCAACATTGGCCTCTCGGCATCATATTGATTGTTGATGCGTTGATGAGTGACTATCTGTGAACAATCCGTGTCACCATGGAATCTAACAACAACCTCATGGCTGGTTCACTACACAGTGGAAACAACAAATCAATTAAAACAGTGTTGAGGATTCTATGTGATAATCACTTGTCAATTCTCGACTTTCTCCTTCATATCCTGCAGTCAGACAACCGTGAACTCATGACATATTGAGACCGCTTCATCGCCAATCCATCTGGAAAACTGATCAGACTCTTGAATTTCATACTCGACGATAAGCAAGGTTCCGTTCAAGTTGCTTCATGGTTTGAGCAACGTACTATAGACTTTGTTTTGGGCAAGGTCTCGAGGGAAATGGATGAGATGAAGACAGCGCTTGCATATGCGATCAACAACACATTTCCGGAGACCCTCCTCACTTGGGACATTGATGGATTTATCAGTCTGCTCGTCGATACCAAGGCTTCAACTCTCGAATCCATTCTACAGGCCACTGCGCAAACAAAACGAGCAAGGAGAAAAACAAAATCAAGTCATGTACTACAGTATGTACATATTCTCAGCATAGTAGGTTGTGTGGAAGGCAAGATTAGATGAATTCAATCGCATCCGTAGCGTCTTTTTTCAAGTCATGGAAGATGAGCGTTTTTGGTATTGCCATGGGAGGGTGGAATGTCGGCAGGATCAAAAAAGAAAGATTCTCAAAGTTCTGGAGCGACCCCATGATCGGAATGGTTGCATACATTATATTTGGGCGGTTCAAGCTGAGATGGAGCTCCAACAGGTCAGGCAAGAGTCCAAGTTGACTCTTGACAGTCGCAAGAACGTGGTCCAGAAGCGTAGCGGATAATGCTTGTATCGGGACACCTTTCAAAAGCAGGGGATGAAGGAGGCCGAGCTTTCTGTACGCTGGTTTCTCCGTCAATGTTGACACGTTCGATCCTCCGGATGAATGATCAGTTTTTGCATAGAAGTCAGGCAAGGCGAGGGAGGTGGCCATTGTATTGGCCTAGTTGCTCCGGAGAGACAATTAAGTGCTGGAAATGGCCATCTCGGATGCTCCTTCAAGCTAGTTAAGATTGCAAAATATCAAGATAGATTACCTACCTTCCATAGCGCTTCATCATTGGGGGTATCTTTATTGATCATGATTGTTTTAATACAGTACCGTTCACTTTCGAGTGCCTGGGTTGTTTGGAGTCGTTTCAGCAGAGAAACGTGATCGATACTGAGTCGGGACGAAGAACCATTGGTATGAGTATACAAAGGGTCTTCCCACCACTGGTACCAGCAATCGTGAGTCAGTCTTGACAGTTAAGCATAGCTATGGATGCCTTGAGCTGGAAAACACGGGGCACAACGTGTTCGTCCATTATTTTTGATACGATCAGGCATGCTCAGGTCAGGAAAGACAGCCTAGATAATCACTCATAAGGTGGTCACCCAGGTCCAAGGCAGATTGCATTACTGTGTCCTCTGGTGCACTTCTGATGTCCTCAATGAGTTCGGTGAGCTTAGCGACACGGGTGATCTCGATCATGTCCTGCCAGGGGTTATTTGGATCTATTGGCGGTTGATCAACTTTCAAGCTCAGCTTGAAATAGCAAATCATTCGTTTTTGAGCTCAAATTCTATGTTTTCTTATTGGTCAATGGTCACGTTGTCATGAGAGCTCGCTCAGTGCTCTGACACCACAACGAAATTTACCAGTCCATCTATCGACAGCTCTCCAACAGGTTGCCTCTTTTGGACAGGCTGGTCACCAGTCTATGTCACACGCATGACATAGCCTCTGAGGTCATGTGACTCATGAAGAGGAGAATGCATTGATCATTGGGATTTCATCAGTTGTCCATAAATGGAAATGCCCAGATTGTGGGGCTGTGTTGGGATTTGGCATTCTGTCCATATCCATAGTGGTGTCCATCACCACAACACTTGATATAACCAGTCTTGTGTTGGCACTAGTACCCTGGCCAAATAGCTCAGTGGTTAGAGCATCTGGTATACCTGGGAGGTCACTGGTTCAATTCCAGCTCTGGTCACATTTTTATAACAGGAGGAGTGATGAGTGAGGTACAGGACAGCGAGGAGATTGTTGCGAAGCTCTGGAACATGCAACACATTGCTAAACTTGACCGCTTGACCGCTTTTTCCATCTATGACCGGGTGGAACACCACAGACCCCACTCCTGCCAAGTAAACAATGGTATTGTCTGCAAGCTTGATAGGAATGCATTTTGGAGTATAATTGCACAGCCAGTGGCGATGGGGGGTCATATGAGAAGTGGCCCCCAAGTCTGCATTCCAGTCATGGTCAGCATTGAGTACGAGCAGTGAGGATGGATCACAGGGATTGCTGGAACGAAGACTTGCATTTCTGGCATGCTCAACGACAGCCTAAGAGTCTGGGGGTGACACAGTGGCTGCCTGGGCTTGCTCTGTCCGCTTGTCCTTAGGTTTCTGCATCTTGTAGTACTTTTTCACTCTCTGGAGCGCATAGCACCTGCACTGGCAGTGCCCTGGCTTGTCGCAGAACGAACATGGCACATTGGGAGCGCATGCACAGCCAAAAGACGATGACGAGAGTGCAGAGTCTGCAGGTGTCATGTGGAGGACATCAGAATGAGGACGACGATGGATTTCCTCAGTCTGGAATGCTGCTTTGACCTTGTCCTTGTCCAGGTCGGTCAGGAGAGCGAGCGACGAGATGAAGTGATTGAATTCTGGTCTCAGCGAGCGAATCATGGCCATACAGGCCAGCTCATTGTCGAGCTTTACAATGTCGAAGGTGCTGGAGCGGAGGTGCTTGATCCTAAGCATGGAGTCCTCAACTCTCGCTGCGAGCGAAGGCAGGGACTCATCAGGACACTTCCTGATGCTGAAAAATTCGTCATAGGCAACAAAACGACTACTGGCCTTCTGCTGCACGAAAATGTCTCTGAGCGCTGCCCAGGCCTTTGTGGGATCGTCCTGAGTCGCTCAGATGTGGACTCGCTGGTCTGGCACAATATTGAGCATCAATTCACCAGCAGCCTTGTCCTGTTTGATGTCCCAAGTGGTTTGCTCAGTGCCAGAAGCGATGGGGCGAGTCTCCTTGCCATCGATGAGGCACCAGAGTCCTTTAGAGTACAAGAGGGCCTTCATCTCCTCACTCCAGGTGACATAGTTCTTGTTAGCTTTCTGATTGTGCATTGAGCGCAGTTTCGCTATATTGCTACATTTAGACTTTGTTTGCATTTGTTTCGCACTACTTAAGCGTCAGAGTTCTCTGTCTTCGCATTCTTCAGTTTCTGACAGAGGACTCCAGGTATGTAGTGTATAACTCTGCAATCACACACAGTTTCTGACAGAGGACTCCAGCTGTACATCGAGCTGTTGACAGGCAATGCAAGTCTTCGTTCCAGCAATCCTCCTGATCCATCCTCACCACTTGTACTTGATGCTGACCATGACTGGAATGCAGACTTGGGGGCCACTTCTCAGATGACCCCCCATCGCCACTGGCTGCGCAATTATACCCCAAACGTGTTCCTATCAAGCTCACTGATAATACTATCATTTATTTGGCAGGAGTAGAGTCTGTGGTGTTCCACCCAGTCATAGATGGAAAGAGCGGTCGAGGGGTCGTGTTTAGCAATGTCTTGTTTGCTGCATTGATTGTACTTGAATCTCTTTCTATTTGCTTTGTCACACTTACTTAGAGTTTCAGCCACTTGGCTATTTGGTACTGTATCTACCTATTGTATTTAGCCTTGGAGTTCGATGAAATGACTTCTTCAGTCTCTTACATCGAACTCCAGGTATGTGGTCGCATCAGACACCTAATTTACAGGCTCTGACATTGAACTCCAGTCGCCCAGTGCAGCTGTTTTAACACTGGCTGTCCATAAGACGAATGGGACATGGAGCCTTGTGGATCACCCTAAGGATCACCCAGTCATCAGTTTTAAGTGGGTGTTTACCAAGAAATATTGCGCTGACGGCTCCTTTGAGCGATACAAGGGTCATCTGGTCGCTCAGGGCTTCACCTTCACCTACGGTCTGTGGACATCTCCAACACTTATCTGAATGGCGAGATGGACTGTGATGTCTATATGGAGCAACCAGAGGGATTTGAGGAAGGTCATCAGAAGCAGACAGTCTGTTTGCTCAAGAAAGCGCTCTATGGCACCAGACAGGGTGGAAATCGCTGGAATCGCAAAATGTGCACCACTCTCGAGGCTTTGGGCTTCACCCAGAACTATTCCGATGCTGTTGTCTATATCTTTGTCCGAGGTGATGTCCAGATCATCCTGCCCATCTTTGTTGATGATATGACCTTCGCATTGAAATCTCTTGATGCTATCAAGCAGGCAATTGAGGATCTTCGCAAACACTTCAAATTGTGCGATCTCGGCCCTACCACTGAGATCCTAGGCATTAAGATCAATCACGATCATCAGAAGCGGTCCCTTACTGTCTCCCAGTGACAGTACTGTGTCGACATGCTCTCCCGCTTCAATATGGCCTGTCACGATGCCTATGGAGCCAGGACTTTGCCTCTCATGCGCTCAGAGCCCCAAAACAGCAGAAGAGCGCACTTCCATGTGTTCTGTCGATTATGGGGGTACCATAGACTCACTGCAGTACCTATCCTGCACTACTTGGCCTGACATTGCCTTTGCTGTGGCCAACTCACCTCATTCACCTCAGATCCAGGTGTAGCACACTGGAATGCGATCAAGCACTTGTTTCGCTACATTCAGGGCTCGCTCACCTGCGGCATCACCTATGCGCGTGATCCCACCTCTTCTCAACTATTCCAGACCTACTCCGATGCAAACCATGGCGGTTGCAAGGATACTGGACGCTCCACCAGCTCATATGTCATCAAAATCAGCACTGGTGTCGTTTCCTGGATGTCGAAGTGCCAGACCATTGTCGCACTGTCTACTACCGAAGCCGAGTACGTCACAGCATGCGAAGCTGGCAAGGAGATCATCTGGATGCAAAAGCTATTGCAGGAGATCGGTTTCGAGGCGACTGGGACATCCACACTGCATATGGATAACCAGTCAGCGATCCAGATGGCCAAACACCCAGAACATCATGGTAGAATGAAACACTTAGACCTTCGCTGGTACTGGCTTCGAGACATTGTTGACAAAGGCATTACATCGAACTCCAAGGCTAAATACAGTGGGTAGATACACTACCAAATAGCCAAGTGGCTGAAACTCTAAGTAAGTGTGACAAAGCAAATAGAATTGTTAGCTTTCTGATTGTGCATTGAGTGCAGTTTCGCTATATTGCTTCATTTAGACATTGTTTGCATTTGTTTCGCACTACTTGGCTGTCGGAGTTCTCTGTCCTCACTTTCTTCAGTTTCTGACAGAGGACTCCAGGTATGTAGTACAACACTCTGCAATCACATCAGTTTCTGACAGAGGACTCCAGCTGTGCATCCAGCTGTTAACAGGTTATGAGCCCTGCACTTCAGTCGCTCTGAACAGCTCCTCTGCACTCCAGGAAAACTTCCCGCTTAGCAGCAACTCCACTACATCCGCTTTTTCGCTCCTCTTCGCCTCCTCCACCTTTCAGTCTCTCAAACTCACTCTATTCTGCTCCAACAGACCCCATTCATCCCACCATGTCCACAGAACACCAGTCACACTCCCATCGCATCCAGTCACTCACTGGCACTAACTATGTCACCTGGAGCGAAGAAATGAAGGCCCTGCTTCATTTGAAGGGTCTTTGGAGACTCGTGGATGGAAAGGAGACCCGTCCGACCGCTTCTGGCACTGAACAGACCGCTTGGGATGTTAAACAGGACAAGGTGGCAAGCGAGCTCATGCTCAACATCGCTCCAGAGCAACGAGTCCACATCCGAGCAGACCAGGACGATCCCACAAAGGCCTGGGCAGTGCTCAAGAAGGTCTTCGTGCAGCAGCAAGCCAGCACCCGCTTCATAGCCTACGATGAGTTCTTCAACATCAGGAAGCGTCCTGATGAGTCCCTCCCTGCGCTTGCAGCTTGAGTCAAAGAGTGCATGCTTCACATTAAAGACCTTCGTGCCTCCACCTTCGACATCAGCAAACTGAATGATGAGCTGACCTGTATGGCGATGATTCGCTCTCTGGGCGCTGAATACAACCATTTCATTTCCTCCCTCGCGCTCTTGACAGACCTGGACAAGGTCAAGATCAAAGCAGCGTTTCAGACAGAGGAAATCAACCGTCGGCCACGCTGAGATGCCCTTGCCACCATTCCTGCCGACTCTGCACTCTCCACATGTTATGAAAATGTGACCAGAGCTGGAATTGAACCAGCGACCTCCCGGGTGTATACCAGATGCTCTAACCACTGAGCTATTTGGCCGGGGTACTAGTACCAACACAAGACTGGTTATATCAAGTGTGGTGGTGATAGAAACCACTATGGAAATGGACAGAATGCCAAATCCCAACACCACACACCCCAAGCGCTGTGGTTGCGCTCCAAACACGCCATGTTTGTTCTGTGAGAGGCCGGGGCACTGCCAGTACGACTGTCGTTCGCTGCAGCGAGCGAAGAACTAATACAAGACGAACAAGGGGAATCAGAAGAAGGGCGAGAAAGCACAGGCCGCTACTACCAGCCCCACGAGCTCTGAGGACGTCGCCAAACGAGCAGGCAATGCAAGTCTTCATTCCAACCCCTCTGACCCCTTCTCACTGCTCCTGCTCGATGCTGACCACGATTGGAATGCAGACTCCGGCGCCACTTCTCATATGACCCCCCATGGTCACTGGTTGCGCAATTATACCCCCAAACGTGTTGCAATCAAGCTTGCCAACAACACCATCGTTTATTCGGCTGGGATTGGGTCTGTGGTCTTTGATCCAGTCATTAATGGGAAGAGCGGTCGAGCGGTCGAGTTTCCCAATGTCCTGCATGTCCCTGAGCTGCGGAACAATCTATTAGCTGTCCTGTATCTCACTCGTCATTCCTTGTTCATTGTGCATATCAATGCCACGCATATGACATTCTCGCATGCTGCTGGACCGCCTCTGTTCGTTGCCACCATCAACAGCCACAATGCTGCATTTTTGGATAGTACAACAGAGCCTGTGACCGAGTATGCACATCCTGCAACCACCTTGCCACTCGATATGGCACTATGGCACCGCAGATTCGCTCACCACAACATTGTGGACATTAAATCACTATCTGAGCACAACATGGTGACAGGTTTGAAGCTTGACAGCAAGACCATGCCTGATCTGATTTGCGAACCATGCTTGGCTGGCAAGATGAGCGCAAATCCTTTTCCTAGCTCGTCCTCTCGCTCTACCCGCCCTCTGGAACTTGTGCACTCAGATGTCCACCAAGTCCCCTACCCCACCTTCTCCGGGTATCGCTACTGGGTCACTTTCATTGACGACTACTCTCGCTATCGATTCGTGCTGCCCATTCGCACCAAATCGGATGTATTCGAGGCATTCAAGCAGTTTAAGGTGTTTGCAGAGAACCAGAGTGAGCGAAAGATAAAGACCCTGCGAGACGACAAGGGAGGTGAGTACATGAGTAATGCCATGCTCAAATTCACCACCGAGTGTGGTATTGAGCGCCAGCACACTGTCCGAGTGCGTCCACAGCAGACTGGAGTGGCCGAACAGGTGAATCATGTGCTCTCTGAGCACATTACAGCGATGCTCAAGGAATCTGGCCTAGCCATGTCATTCTGGGGTGAAGCAATCGTTGTACTTGTCCACGTCTGGAATCAATGCCCTACAGCCGCTCTATACAACACTACTCCATATGAATTGTGGCATGGACGAAAGCCAGATGTCTTCCACCTCCGTGTCTGGGGTTCGACCGCTTATGTTCATATCCAGAAGGGCAAGCGCAGCGCCCTGCAACCTCACTATGATAAGTGTGTGATTATAGGGTACCCGGATGGCTACAAGGGATGGAAATTCTATTATCCCACTACCAAGCGCACAATAATCTCAGAACGCGCTGATTTCGACGAGCGGACCACCACATCATCACCCATACACACACGACTCCGTGAGATGACATCTCACCCCTATACTGCACCAGACACCGACGATGCTAGCGATGACAACAAGTCTGAGGCTCCTGGGATTCTACCTCCTGGGGGGGCGCCTGGTCCTGCTGGGGAACAGGATTCAGAACCCAATACACCCATTGCAGTGCCTCAGCCACTGCCGGTTACACCAGAGACACCACCACCTGCGCCCAAGCCAGTACACAGTCCCATTGGCATCGGGGCACGCTTACCACGGCGAACTTGCCAGCGACCGTGTGAATGGTGGACACTCAGTCCAGCTCAGCTTGATGATGATTCAGATGACTCTGATAGCGAAGAAGCAGATACATATGAGTCGCATTGATGTGCACAATAAATGAGGAGTGATGAGTGAGGTATAACATGTTGGGATTTGGCATTCTGTCCATTTCCATAGTGGTGTCTATCACCACAACACTTGACATAATCAGTCTTGTGTTAGCACTAGCACCCTGGCCAAATAGCTCAGTGGTTAGAGCACCTGGTATACACCCGGGAGGTCGCTGGTTCAATTCCAGCTCTGGTCGCATTTTCATAACATTACACAGCTAACAGATTGTTCTGCAGCTCAGGAACATGCAAGACGTTCGAAAACTCCACCGCTCGACCGCTTTTCCCATGAATGACTGGATTAAACACCACTGACCCAATCTCAGCTGAATAGACGATGGTGTTGTCGGCCAGCTTGATTGCGACGTGTTTGGGGGTATAATTGTGCAATCAGTGACCATGGGGGGTCATATGAGAAGTGGCACCCAAGTCTGCATTCCAATCATGGTCAGCATCGAGTAGGAGTGGCGACAAGGGGTCAGAGGGATTGGAACGAGATGTTGAGCATCAGCTCGCCTGCCGCCTTGTCCTGTTTGACGTCCCAAGCGGTCTGTTCAGCGCCAGAAGTGGTTGGACGGGTCTCCTTTCCATCCACAAGTCACCAAAGGCCCTTCGAGCGAAGCAGAGCCTTCATTTCTTCACTCCAGGTGACATAGTTAGTGCCAGTGAGCGACTGGATGCGATGGGAGTGGGATTGGTGTTCTGTGGACATGGTGGGGTGGATGGGGTGTGTAGGAGCGGAATAGAGTGAATTTGAGTGATAGAGATGTCAAAGCAGCTGGATTCCCTCAGCTGGAGTCCGATGTAAGAAGCTAATCATTAGGAAGATAAGTACAACATACCTGGAGTCTGATGTAAGGAGCTGAAGATGCAGAACATTGGACTCCAAAGTCTATATACTGTACCTAGATACATCAACAAATACTAAGTGGCTGAAACTCTAAGTGTTGGGATTTGGAATTCTGTCCATTTCCATAGTGGTGTCTATCACCACCACACTTGATATAACCAGTCTTGTGTTGACACTAGTATCCAGGCCAAATAGCTCAGTGGTTAGAGCACCTGGTATACACCCGGGAGGTTGCTGGTTCAATTCCAGCTCTGGTCACATTTTCATAACACTAAGTACAGTAAGTGTGACAAAGCAAATGGATAGGGATCCAAGCGCAATCAATGCAGCTAACAAGAGAGGTGGAGGAAGCAAGGAGGAGTGAAAATGAGGATGTAGTGGAGTTTTTGCCAAGCAAAAAAAATTTCCTTGAGTGTGAAGGAGCTGTTCAGAGTGACTGAAGCACAGGGCTCATATGTAACCTGTCAACAGCTGGATGTACAGCTGGAGTCCTCTGTCAGAAACTGTGTGTGATTGCAGAGTTATACACTACATACAGTGACTTCCAAAATTGAGTCAATGTTTTCAGGTTTTGGAGTATTAGGTATATAACTCAGGGACATCAACAAATAGAGGCAAGGTATAAGTGGGGCCCTGAGTGTGCCCGCCCCTGGCTATATATCAAAAAAAGATTTATGTAATTTGAATAGGTACCCATGGAGATATAGTCAATTTAATTCAGTGTGTCATTGACTCAATTATGGAACCATCTATTAGATTTGTCAATGTTTGACAGCTGTCATATGTAACCCTTGATGGAAGC
>JBBPMD010000909.1:0-11636 GCA_038090095.1 Zangia roseola | reverse complement strand
ATGCAAGTCTTCTCGAGTCGGCAATTGCGATCCTCCTGGGTTCGGTCAAGTTGGACGGCGTCGGGGCACACAAGTCGTGGGTGGTTTGGACGCGACATGGACTCAGTTTCAGTTCCCCTCGGGTCGGGTTCAGGACGCGCGCGGGGTCTTGGGCGGTCCTCCCTTGACCCCCTTTGTAATGCGGCGGCAGAGTCAAGCGTAGAACGGAAGGTCGCCTGGTCTTTCTCCATTTTTACACGACCAGGTCGATTCACTCCTTTTCTTCTTCCCTCATGGCATCAGTAGTTAATTTTTCTTATTGGTTCCAGTTTCAATTGCCTCGGTCTTGATTGCATAGTTTCCTTTGTGCCTGCAGTTTACCTGCCAGTGGCGCGCCTTTTCTCCCGGTTGTTGGTATAGTAGCGTATCACGTGTATGTGTATGGATTATTGCATAGGATTGCCGATTGATCACGTAACAAGCTCGAATTCAAGGCCTACTACAACGTTGAGGATCTGTATAATATAGCCTCCAGTTGCCAACCGCCCGCCGCGGCCTCAGAGATACTGCACTGTACAGTGACTCGCCGGGAGTCGAGGCCAACAGTTAGGGCACTTGGTTGGAGCCTCCTTTCAACTTACACATGGCAGCTGCCAGGCTCTGCGGGATCAATCTGCTGCGATATGATCGACAGCGGCGGTGTTTCACCGCTATTCAAAAAGGGGGCATTACACGGTATTCCATCTCTTCCTTTAAACCGAGTTTCCTACCATGTCTAAACCATTCAACAACTGGCCAAACCATGCTGGGGTATCCCTTTCGACACCGACGTAACTGATGTACACTGACGAAATGACACTAGTTTGACGTCATGCACGAAGAAAGAGACCCTGTCGTGCTCCAGGTCTCCGGGACAATCCCATCCTACGTCTCCGGCACTCTCTACCGCACCGGTCCAGGGGGCTACCAAGTGACATCAGACGACGGTAAAACGTTCTCCGTCGACCACTGGTTCGATGGTTTCTCGCAGAACCACCGCTTCCAGATCATCCAATCCGACACTGGCACCTCTGCACGCGTTATGTACAATTCGCGCCGGAGTGTCGACCCGCTCATCGAACATATTCGCAAGACGGGTAAGACGGGTGGATTCAGCTTCGGCCAGAAGCGTGACCCTTGCGTCAGCTTCTTCAAAAAGGTCATGAGCATGTTCGTTCCAGACCCGCAGTCGCCTCTGGAGCACCCCAATATCGGTGTCGCGCTCTCCGTGAATCCACCCGGCTTGGGGGATATTGATACGAGCGGGGGGAAGAAGAAAGGCGGGCATGCGTCGGGGATTCAGTCACTCTGGATCAAGACAGACGCTGCTATCCTACGCGAGATTGAACCAGAGACACTCGAGCCCATGGGCGTTTGCAACCAAAGCGTTCTTCATCCTGAACTCACCGGCGGCCTCTCTGCTGCTCATGCCAAGTCAGACCCGGTCACGGGAGACCTGTACAACTACAATCTGACTCTCGGGAAACAGAGCGTCTACAGGATCTTCCGGGTATCTGCTGCGACAGGAAAGACGGACATCTTGGCGACCATTACGGACGCGCCAGGTGCTTACGTGCACTCCTCCTTGATTACGGAGAACTACTTTATCTTGTGTGTTTGGGGTGGCCACTATGCGTGGCATGGGGCCAAGGTATTGTGGGAGCACAATATGCTGGATGCCATGTCGCCATTCGACCGGTCGAAGAAGGCTTTGTGGTATGTCTTGGACCGCAAATACGACCATGGTCTCATCGCCAAGTACGAGTGTGATCCGTTCTTCTGTTTCCACACCATCAACGCCTGGGAGGAGCCTTCCGCCTCGACATACACACACTGCTCGCAGGTCGACATCGTCGCAGATCTCTCGATCTATAAGAACCTCGACGTTATCAAACGCTTCTACTACAATAATATCAAGTCCACCTCGCCGGAGCGCAGCGGCAACTGTGATGTATTCTTGCGGCGATGGCGGTTGCCGCGTGTGAACGCCACTACAACCTCGCCGTTCAAGGCTCAGGAAGCTGTTGTCTTGCATACTGCCGAGCATGACCACTCATGCGACCTTCCCACCATCAATTCACGCTTCCTCACCCATCCCTCGCGATACGTCTACGGGGTCTGTGACCGTAGCTTGAGCACGTTCTTTGACGGTATCGTCAAGTACGATATGAGGTTGCACAGGCCGACATACTGGTCTGTGGAGGGACACACCCCCGGCGAGCCGATCTTCGTTCCGGATCCCGACGACGTGGGAGAGGACGACGGTGTTCTTTTGAGCGTCGTGCTCGATGGGTTTTCGGAGAAGAGCTACTTGTTGGTGTTAGATGCCAAGACCATGCAGGAGGTGGGCAGGGCGAGTATGGAATGTGCTGTCGGATTTGGTTTCCATGGAGTTTACTGCTCAGAGGCGCTGGCAGCGCACGGATCGCGGCGGCAGGGTATGGGGACTGTGATCACGCTGAATTCGCAGGGAAAGCATGATATATTTGAAAGGCACGATGAAACTGTACATGGTGGTTGATACTCGATTCTGAAACGGTCTTTGAATCGTGTGCGTTTGGCATCACCTTGCTGCTAGTCCCGACTGGCCAGCCGGGCACATCGCGATTGAAGGTCGTCTGACGGGACATCTCGAGGGGAATGCCGCGACGTCTGTTGCAATCGTGGAAGTATATCAGGGATCATGATACTACTAAGCTTAGATCTCACCGCCGGTGCACCGCAGCACTGCGCTCCGCAACGAACAGGGTACCATGGTGCGCCAAGGATGAGGACGGTCCTGTCCTGGAGAGGGATCCGAAAGTGCATTGACATGGGGGGTGAAAAGACTTGGCAGTGTGCCGCAGCGAGGAGGATGCCTGCGGCGTGCAGCGCGCCGACTGCGGGTGGGTCGCTGACGATGGGCTTGGATCGAAAAGGCCAGTACACCTTCGTGGTGGGTTTCTGTGGTAAGGAAAAGGCTGACATTGCTTTGCGTTGGCGGAGGATGACGGCGAGAGCGAGAGCGGCCATCATGAATAGGATGAGGGGGAATGAAGATGGCATGATTACGGTGGGCGTGCGGCGCGGGAGAAGAGGTTGCTGCGACGACTATCATATACACAGGCGACGCACCGCAAATTGAAGCGTCATTAGTGCCAATGTATCCACGGACAAGGCCGAGAATTGTTTTTTCTTGTTTTGAGATCACTGCGCAAACTGGGTTTGAAAGCTGAAATACTCCGACTGATCAGCCCTCATCTTCCTTCATCTCCCGTTCACTCCACTCTCCAACTATCTACCATGGAAGAAGAAGTTGCTGCCCTCGTAAGTATCTCTGTGCGATTTTTTACACATCGACAACCTCCTCATCCGTCGTCGTACAGGTTATCGACAATGGTTCCGGCATGTGCAAGGCTGGTTGTAAGTGTCTTTGAATACTCGTGAAAACTCGCGCTGATCTGTTTTTCTAGTCGCTGGTATGCGCCCTGTGTCTGTTATATCATGCATCGCGTCTAATTGGCTCGTTTTCAGGCGATGATGCCCCTCGTGCCGTGTTCCCGTATGTGGTCAAGGGTTTCATCTTATCAAAGTCTTACAGCAAATCGACAGGTCCATCGTCGGGCGTCCCCGTCACCAAGGTGTGATGGTCGGTATGGGCCAGAAAGACTCTTATGTCGGGTGGGTGCCATCGCTCAACGTGTCACTTCAATCGCTCACATTCCGCCAGTGACGAGGCCCAATCGAAGCGTGGTATTCTCACTTTGAAGTACCCGATCGAGCATGGTATTGTAACGAACTGGGATGACATGGAAAAGATCTGGCACCACACTTTCTACAACGAACTTCGTGTCGCTCCAGAGGAGCACCCCGTCCTCCTCACCGAGGCTCCCCTAAACCCTAAGGCCAATCGTGAAAAGATGACCCAGATCATGTTCGAGACCTTCAATGCTCCTGCCTTCTATGTCGCCATTCAAGCCGTCTTGTCGCTCTATGCCTCTGGTCGTACAACGGGTATCGTCATGGACTCTGGTGATGGTGTTACCCACACTGTTCCCATCTACGAGGGTTTCGCCCTTCCTCACGCTATTCTTCGTCTCGACCTTGCTGGCCGTGACCTGACGGACTACCTGATCAAGAACTTGATCGAACGTGGTTACTCCTTCACGACGACCGCTGAACGCGAAATCGTCCGTGACATCAAGGAGAAGCTTTGCTATGTTGCCCTCGATTTCGAGCAAGAGCTCCAGACCGCTGCTCAATCTTCTGCGCTCGAGAAGAGCTACGAGCTTCCTGATGGTCAAGTCATAACCATCGGCAACGAGCGGTTGGTGCCTTGTCTCTGAATGGAAGCCACATGGTTAACTATTGTGACGTGTAGATTCCGTGCACCGGAAGCTCTCTTCCAACCCGCCTTCCTCGGTCTTGAGGCTGCTGGTATTCACGAGACCACGTGAGTCACGGGGAAACAGTGTCAAAACGTATCATCCCTGACCATTTTGACTCAGGTACAACTCCATCTTCAAGTGTGATCTTGATATCCGTCGTGACTTGTACGGCAATGTTGTTCTTTCTGGTGGTACTACAATGTTCCCTGGTATTGCGGACCGGATGCAAAAGGAATTGACCTCCCTCTCGCCGTCGAGCATGAAGGTGCGTTATCACAGGGGAATGTTCCTATCACTTGTCTTACACTGTTCTACAGGTCAAGATCGTTGCACCCCCTGAACGGAAATATTCGGTCTGGATCGGTGGTTCTATTCTTGCCTCTCTTAGCACCTTCCAGAACCTGTGGTGCTCCAAGCAGGAGTATGACGAATCTGGCCCTGGTATTGTTCACCGCAGTAAGTCTCCTTGAAGCTTCTGGGGTGCTCAAAAGCTCACGAGTCTACAGAATGTTTCTAAACTGGGGCGGATGAGTAGACAAATTGAAAACTTGCCATCCGTGTAATAGAATGACATTGCTTGCCCCTTGGAGCATTGCTACGGTGATAATCTCCTTCTCTAATACGTTACGATTGTATTCTTTCTGAAATAGTCAGACTATGATGTGGACTGAATTTGTTGGACAACTCCACTAAACTGAGCGTGACTTAAGACGGGTTGCTGAAAGTGGGAGCCTATCATACCTGACACGGCAACCGAGTATGGTCGATGATATCCGGAAAGGTCTCTAAAAATTGCCGTACTTCTCGCTTATTTTAGCAAGAACTATTATCTTTCTAGGTGTATAATTTTAGGAGACGTTCGTATGGGTGGGTCTTTGCTCGATCACTCATTACCCGTGCGCGGGCGACCCATTCAGGTCCGTCGCAATGTTTTAGCGTGAAATGCTTACCACTCGTCGCCTACGAGCAGTACACTGCCGAGATGATCGGACACGTACGCCGCCGGTCACTTTAGTACCGTTGACACCGCATCACAGATTTGAAGGTCGGGACTGACAGTTATGATCCACCCAGGTGGCCACATCCTACATCGTGCAGAGATGCCTCATGCCCTATGATTTTGTTCCTGGACTCACCGGTGGCGCACATGTGACAAAGCCATTTCTTCCCTGTGATTGTACCGGGTCCGACTTGGACCCGCCTATATATTTCGATAGGCTTGTGGCGGAGCACTGTGGATGCGTTGCTTTTTCGGCAGGCGGCGTGGTATCGCGGCCGCGGCTATTTGAAGCACTTGGTAATTGCCCTGCGATACCCTAACCCACCACCCACCACTGCGCTGATCGAAGGATCTCACCGGAGCCATTCCATCCGGGCATTTTTCTGTCACCTAATGACATCGATACACCGACTGCATCAGATTCGGCATAGATGCGCTCCGGTAACCGTCCCTTTCGTTTCATCGAAGACAGTGTTTCCATCGTCTGCAGATCTGGTGGGGAAATGAATGTGCACTTTGCATGCGTACGGGCACTGAATTCGAAAATGACGCGTCGTACCAACATGCTCGATGACTCGGTCCGCGGTGCAACATGCGCTGAAACGGGAAGAAGGCAGCGCACGCCAATGGGGTTACACAAACAAGAACGGGACTACCAAATCTCGTGAGATGGATAGGAGCGCCACAATCCGAGGCGTAGCTTCATCGACCAAGTCGATCGAAAGGATGATCGGTGGCAGACGAGAAGGGATCGAAGCAGCCCGCGGACGCAGAGCCGAAGCATGGTCAAAAGTGGCGTCGGAATACCTGTTGAAACCTAGTGCGAGCGCCTTATGCAGTATCGGTCTTCGAAGATACAGGGGGGAAGCGGTCTTTCAACTGGGTCTGTGAATGATCGTCAGATGTATGAGTGATGTGGAGATCACGGCGGTGGCCGGTGGGATCAGAGAGATGTCACATGTTGGGGAGGAACGCGGCGTTAGATCAAGGGCAGCCAGTAAATGAACGTGCTGTAATAACAAAGCCCGAGGGAGCAATATATCTGGGATAACCGCACTTCGAGGATGGACCAAAAGATTTAAGGAAGTTGCGCACAGGTCGTGGTTCAAAGTTGAGACACCAACCAGAGTTCAAGTGCTACTTTGAGACATGGCTGGTGAACGTATCAGGTGTAATAGTGGTCGCTGTATCATAGTTCGCGTGGCGGATTGAAATGGGAAGACTCTGACCAGTCTTGAAACACGTTGCAGTTGCCCGTGACGGACGCTTATGATGAGGCTGATACTGTGAGGTGGCGGGTGTGAAAGCAAGACGCGTCGGCTTCAAGATTCAGGCCGGAATTGCATTAAATATTCAACGTAAGCGGCAGGAGTACACGAGTACCCGGCTGGTTGACTGCCGGTGAGCTACACATCAATGCATCACCCGCATAACTCCGACTTGAAGCTCAAAGATCGCTCGAAAAACGGCTTTGGATTTACCCCCACTGAGCGTAGATCATCATATCGATATTGACAGCCTACCATCACCGCAGCTCTCAATGTGTTGCATTTATGTCAACGCGTTGGGCCGCACACAAGGCTGTGGGATGTGCTAATGATCATCTAGTAATATGCGTCCGTGCGTCCGCCCAGTGGGAACCTGCTACTTTTAACTTGCGCTGTTCAAAACTGGCCTAGTGACCAATCTGTCTACGGGTTCAAAACACATGCGAGCTGCGTGCCGCCGCATCATGATGACGATATATAAACATCCCACACGGCCCTAGCCCCTCTCTAAAACCTCCTCCTTTCGAAACGTCAAATCCACCCGGCATGGAACTTCCACCCAGCGCCGTGTTCCTTGTCGCGAATGCGCCTCGCATAGTTCTCTTCCCGGCGCTCACCCTATGTAGTATCAAGCTCCTGGAGTCGCTCCACAATGTTTCCGTTCCTATTTGGTTCCAGCTGTGCCTCTGCGTCGCATCGTTTCCTCTGGTCCTTGCCGGTAGCACTGTATACACAGGCTATCGCGATCGGCACGACGCTGCAATGAACGGCGCCGTGCTGCCCCCCCAAGTACCCAGCAAGTGGCCAGGTGGTTTGGATCTGCTGCTAGCAAGTCTCGACAATTTTAGGAGTGGTTACCTCGGTATGACAGGGATCGGTGCTTCCGATGATTTGCTCACGCACACTACCATGCCCGTTCAGGGGAAGTACTCGAACAGCAGCGCAAGGAGAATGGGAATGTGTTCACGCTAAGCGTCCTTTGGGAAAACAAAGTACGCCCATCTTTGATGGGGGCTGTGTTGCTGATCACTCACGAGGCGCCGGTAGGTCGTCACGACGGAACCTGAGCATGTCAAGGCAAGTACACCGCTCGAGGCGGATTCTTCTTCTCACGCATAGAGGCTAGGCGATCTTGGCAACGCAGTTCAATTCGTTTGTGAAAGGTAAGTCGTTGCTCGGGTGTGTGCGTTGGTCAATCTCTAAGAAGTCATTCTAGGGCCGATTTCGTACGATATGTCCAAGTCTCTGCTCGGAACTGGGGTGTTCAATTCGGATGGTGAGGATACATTTTTACTCCACTCTGTTTGGTGTACTTATCGACGCACTTTTAGGGGACATCTGGAAGTGCGCCAATAGATGGTTTTCGACCTTTTTCGCATACTGAACGATCCACTAGGTTTCATCGCTCTATGACCCGTCCGTTCTTCACAAGGGACCGCATTAGTGATTTCGAGATATTCGAAAGGCACGCCGACGATGCCATAGGGCAGCTCAAAGCCAGACTTAAACAAGGATATCCAGTCGATTTCCAGGTGCCGATCCCAAGGATCTATCTACCTAGACATGTCAACTCACTGTGTCGATCTAGGATATGATATCACGATTTACGTTGGACTCGGCGACGGAATTCTTATTTGGGAAAGACGTCCGCTCTCTCTCTGCTGGCCTAGTCTATCCACCCAATTCGCCTCTCTCCGCAAATGTGGAGGCCAAGAACCATCCTGCAAACCAGTTTGCCCATGCGTTCATTGAAGCACAATCGCTCACCGCTTACCGTGGACGGTTTGGGAGTTCTTGGCGATTGTCTGAATTCTGGAGCGATCGTGTCAAGAAGCACATGCACGTTTGTCAGAAATTCATCGACCCAATCTTGGAAGAGGCATTGGCAAAGAAGAAGGAGATGAAAGAGGCTGGTTTGATCTCCGAGAAAGGTGCGGAGAAGGAGGTTTTGGAAGGGGAGACGCTGCTGGATCACTTGGTCAATCACACGGAAGGCGAGTGCTTTGTTGTCAAGCATATTTCCGTGACATTTTATTTATCGGCGCGGCAGATATCAGCGTGATTAGAGACGAGATCTTGAATATCATGATCGCAGGTCGAGATACGGTGAGCATGTTTTGCACGTAACTCGCGTCCGTTGTGTTCATACTTGTGGATGTGTTAGACTGCGGGCACACTCACATTTGCTGTATGGATGTTGTCTCAACACCCGAAGGTGCTCAAAAAGCTTCGCGAAGAGATCCTAAGTGTAGTGGGCAGTTCGAGGAGTCCCACATCGGAAGACTTCCGCGAGATGAAATATTTGAAGGCAGTTATCAACGGTACGTCGTAGGTGATTTATTTGGCTACGTGCTCGACTTATGATTCGCATGAAGAAACGCTGAGATTGTATCCTCCTGTGTAAGTCTACTTTGTCTCTACAACCTGGAAGGACGCTAATAAATTCCTCGTCTAGTCCATTCAATAGCAGGTGAGGCTCGCTGGGTTTCACATGTTGATTTCAGATCTCATTCGTCTTCAGAACGACCAACGGGTCGACAGTCTTACCCGCTGGAAAGGGAGAGAAACCTATCTATGTTCCTGCTAACACGCGGTGAGAGCGTTGTCAATGTCGATCAGTCCCGTACTGAGATAGGATACAATAGCACTGTTTACTCGGTCTTCCTCATGCACCGGAGGAAAGATCTCTGGGGACCAGATGGTGAGGACGATATCTGGTCTGCCGTGCCTCCCACTAATTGATACGTGCACAGCGGAGGAGTTCGACCCAGATCGATTTATCGATGAGCGGCTGCACAAGTATCTGACACCCAACCCGTTCATTTTTGTCCCCTTTAATGCCGGCCCGAGAATCTGCCTGGGTCAGCAGGTAAATAGTTTTATCACGTGATTCCCTAAGGGTCTTTTGAGCTGACACCTCGCCAGTTTGCATATAATGAAACTTCTTACTTCCTCGTCCGCCTGTTCCAAGCGTTCTCCTCCGTTTCCTTCGCGGAAGATGTGCAGACGCTCGCGCCGAATGAATGGGCCAAGGCCCCTGGTCGAAAGGGTGTAGAGAAGGCAATCCTTCGCAGTCACCTCACCATGTATGTTCATGTAAGTGTCCTGAAATGCCCATTCCTGTATCAATTTTGACGTGGTATCTAGGATGGTCTGTGGGTCAGGATGGGAGAGGCTGGTGCGACGGATGATATCTGATATGATTCTACGCGTAAATTATAAAAGCCGCACAGCAGACTAGCCCCATCTATTTACGTACTTACAGCTAATGCACCCTCTACCTGACGTTGCGGGGATGTTACGATTGCTAATTGGAACTAGCGAAGCGCAACACGAGAAGAGTCTTCGCACGAGATTACCAGAGTAGTTCCTCTATTCGAGCTCGACTAATTGAGATGCTGGTACTTTTAAAGTAAACGAGACACTGGCAGGGTGAAGGGTTAGGGAGCGGGCAGAGGGTATAGTACGTCCGTATCATCAGGGAAAAATCAGGACCGTGATAATCCTCTATAATCCTCTATAATCCGTTTTTCACAATTTGCCAATGGTCTCAAAAACTCTTATAATACTATGGAATGTATTAGCATGGTCCTGACGTTTCCCTGATGATGGTACCATGTACATCAGTGGGCTGGACAGCAATCTTGACGTGTCTTTCCATGTCCTGATAATAAGAATAAAAATGTTGTCCTAGGACAGCTAAGACACTTACATAATACATAATGCCCCACTTTGTACAAACGCTCACGATGGTCGCTCTGGATGTCTGTATAAAACATCATTAACCGACGATTAGTCAGTCTATCATCTAAATCTTGGATGTTCCAAGTGTCTTGAAGTCCTGTCGGGTAACCATTTCACCGATGTGGTTGACGTGCCCGCGCGGCAAGGAACGAAAAGGGATGACTGAGAAGTGTGTCCGCGAGGGAGTTGACGTTGCTGTGATAACATAATTTAAGGCGTGATTGTTCCATGGGATCATTTGCCTGTGTGAATTACTACAATGGGTTAGACTCCTCAGATCAATTCAAAGTATTGGAGATCAATTCAAAGTACTGCTGCGTCGCTTGAATAGCAGGCTATCAGGTGCTATGTAACTGCGGCTGCTCTCTAACGCCGCTGGCCTCGCTGAATCGATTCCCGTGCAGATCGAGCTGTCGGGCCATTTCTAATTTTGGCCGTCCGCGTCAACTTCAAGGTACAAGGGCCACATGTAAAGCCAAGCTTGAAGTGCTACTCCCACCTCCCCCTTATGCAGCTACCTCCAGGCCTGGTCGCCCTTGTGCGACTCGTCCCTCGCCTCCTCTTCGCACCAGCATCCATCTACACCACCCTTCAAATCTACAAGGCATTCATCGCCAAGGCAATACCCCGATGGCTAATCATCCCAGCGTATGTCTTGGCCCTCCCAGCCAGCTTCGCCGCCAGCGTACTATACACGCGAATCCGAAATCGCATCAAAGCCGCGCGCCGTGGGGCAGTCCTCGCCCCGAGATTCAAATACAGACTGCCCGCGGCGTTGGACAAGCTCTCGATGCTCGTGTGGAATTTTAGTAATGGCTATCAAGGCAAGTTCATTCCGCTTTATTGATGGCGGCTTCGTCGGACACGGGATGGTGTTGATCGATTGATCCGTCGTCCTGTTTAGGTGAATATATGAGTCAGGAATGTGAAGAGATCGGGAATACGGTCGATTTTTACATGTTGTATGAGAGTAGGGTGTGTTTTGTGTTCGTTTTCGTTTTATCGTCACGCAGGCTGAGCGATGTTAGGTCCTCACGATAGAGCCTGAATATGTCAAGGTGGGCTCACGTCCCCGTCGTTTTATTCGCAGATACGTAACCTTTGTTTGCAAATCCAGGCGATTCTTGCAACGCAGTTTTCTTCATTTATAAAGGGTGAGACCATACCTGGACTTTGAGCAGATCCTCAGATACACTAAATAAATTCGTCAAGGGCCCATCTTTCGCGACCAATTCAGTT
>JBBPMD010000908.1:0-11636 GCA_038090095.1 Zangia roseola | reverse complement strand
AAGGGTTGATTGAAAGTATGCCAAGAAGGATTGAAGCAGTAGTCAAGGCTAAGGGGGGTCATACCAAGTATTAAAAGTAGATTTACTATAATTTACAAAGACACTCACATAATTGTCCCAATGAGTATCTGTTTTGAATTACATATATCTCCATGGTTTCCAATCCAAATTACCTAATTTTATTCTTGGCACTTATCCCTGAGTGGCTGCGTCCATGTATACACTGACACATTGTTTGTATTTGTTTTAATTGCCAAGTTATCCAAGCATCAATCAAAAACAGCAAAACATTGGGACAATTTTGTGAGTCACTGTATGTTCATTCCGACACACTGTCGAGCCATGGCCTTCCATTTTGAACGCCGGTCAGGATGGCATTGAATGATGTCATGGAACTCATCTACAAATACCCTTTTGACCTGCTGTCTGGTCGGTGTTGCTAGGAAACTAGGGTGGAGCATTGGTATAGAGCGGGTAAACCGGGTAAGAAATAACTCACTTTTGGAAAACAGCCATGCTAAGGTGCTCCACCTGCAGGAAGAGGTTTTGGACGTCTTCCTTCACATCCTTTGAAAGGCTGTAATTATGACATTATACCCTTGCCCTGATGCATCACTGATATTGCTCTTCCATCAACAACTTGAATGGGCAGACTACGATGGAGATTTCTGGAAGGTTGAGGAGTGGTGGGATGGTCCACAGTAGGCTCTTTCTACCCCCAGTTCTTAGTATTACCATCATGTCCCTCAGGTCCTGAGTCATGATCGCCAGGAGGGCATCCATTTGCTCTGTACTCCTTTCCTTTGCACTGGGAACCCCAATGGCACAGGCAATTGCAGTACGTATAGACTCATGGAAGGACATCATCAAGTCTTGAGTGGAGCTGGCCTTCAAAAAGTTGCAGTCAAAATCAGCATTGGTGCCTTCCACCTCTTCATCAGACAATGAGTCAGTGAATAATGAACGATGTGGGCTGTGTGCATCCTTGCATAGCTGCTTTGGTGATGTGGCTGGTACCTGTTCACTGATGGGTGCAGGCGGCAGGCCTCTTTCTCTGCCCCAAGGGAACAACCAAGTGAGGCAAGAAGGCTTGGAGGGGTGCTGCGGGCTGTTGACACAGGCGCGACTGTTGAGCGGGTGTGATACAAGGGGGGGAAGATGGGAAGTCATCATCCAAATCCATCAGAACTTCTTCCATGGCAAGCAGGTTCTCTATCTCCCTTTGCTTTCCTTTGGCCTTCAGAGACAGTACGCCAGCCTTTCTGGTGCTGTCTGGAGGCTGAGCTGCATCAAAATCCGCTGGAACTTCTATGGTAGGTAAGTCTACCACCTCCCTTTCCTTTCCTTTGCCCTTCAGAGGTGGTGTGCCAGACTTTCTGATGCTACCTGAAGGCTGAGCTGAAGGGAGGTGAGCAGGAAAGGCAGTGAACTCTGGCTGGCCACTCAGCGCTAGTGAGCTTCGTTCTTCAGGCTTACTAGATGGGGTGTGATGCCTGGAGTCAGGAGAAGCTAGGACCAGAAGGTCTTGGTGATGTAAAGAAGGCAAGGACTTGGATGTGCTGGAAATCAGGACACCAGAGGTGGGAAGGGTAGCACATGGAGCTGAGGGTGGGAGCTTCATGAGTGAGGAGGTGGAGGGCAGCACTTCTTCTATCGCCAACCGACGAGGCAGGGCAGCAGTCAGTTTCTTGGCCACTCCCTTGGCAATCACAGTGCAGAGGTCTGGGAGTATCTCTGGGAGGATCTTGAACAGCACAGACTTGATTGCCTCCTTGTCGGACTGGGGGCCGTGCCACAACCACATTGTGAGTGGTTTTTGCACTGGGTAAGGTCCGAGGCCCAGGAAAGAATGCCATTTGAGGCATACATGGCGCTGCCTCTCCAAGTTGTTGTGTGTGAGATAGGGGTGATCTGTGAACGCTCTGCCATAAAATGCATGGTCGACGTCCATCAAGTGGTCTGCAGCCTCTGCAAGGGCAGCATCTAGTACTGTGAGTGTGGCATCAGCCGATATGAAATGTCTGGCCATTGCGATCGCCCCTTGACAGTAGTCCTGAGAACCCCAAGCACAACCGAAAAGCTCCCTATTCCTGGCTTCGAACTGACTGTAAAATTGGTCAGGCTCCATCCTCTTTCCATCCTGCATGCAGAGGTAGCTAATCCAAGAAAGGTCTGTTTTAGGAACAATTTGAATCAATGCAGTAGGGCATCTCAGCTCACCTTCTATGCACCTCCGTGGCTTCTTTGCCATATATGACTCCAACCAGCAATGCCTCCACTTCTCGCAGTCCACCTCCGCTGAGCTCCAGTAGCAGCTGGGACACCTGGGAGGGAGGAAAGGAGGGAATACAGGAGTCCCTCCCAGCTGCATTGGTCGTCTTGCTGTCTCTCGTCATGAAAAACATCACCCCATTCTGGAACTGAATATTACGCTGGGTGTCACCATTTCTGAGTTGCATCCAGAGGAATTGGGATACGCAAGTTGAAATCCCTACCATCATGAAGAGTATGTGGAGCACATTGTCCCACATTCTCTCACACTTTGCAAGAAACGATTTCACCTAGGGAACATCCCAGCAAAGTGAGCCCCCCCCAGTTTATGCTTGCAAGCTGGTGAACATCCACCAGGTGATAGAACATGTACTGCTGGCATTCACTGAAAGGTCTTTCATCCAAGAAACTGTAACCCTTGGTGTCATTTGAGAGGTCATCAGCAACTTGGAACCCTTGTGGAACAACCCTATGAGACTGTGTGATATGGTCGTAAGCCATCCAAATGCCATCGATCAAGCTTTTGAGCCCTTCCCGAAGGCAGGAGAGCAACATTGTCTGAGTGCCGACAGTAAATGCCTGGTAATCCTCAGATATGGTGACCTTGGGGTCCTTGACTTCTGAAAGCACCAGTGAAGAAGCATACTGGGACAATTCTGTCACCATGTTGAAAGGCATTGATTTTCCCAGCTTCAATGTTGATACATGTAATTTTTTCAGTCATCTATGACCTGGGGTTAGCACTTGTGTTTTTTTTCTCAGACGGCGGACTTACTTGACTAGCTCCAGTTTACTGCCATCATCCTCGACGAATGCCTGTAGAAGTGTTGCTTGTCATATGATATACATATTTTATTTTTGCCAAGTCCGGTGTGAGTGACAATGGCCCATAGAAATTACCGTCTGGCTGCAAGGCTCTCAACTGGAGCCACTGTTGGATGATGTCCTTCCAAGTGCCTCCAGTGCCTTGGGTGGACACAATACTCCAGAGGAATTGTTGACAGCATGAGACTGCCTTGGTTCCATCTTTCTTTTCGAGAGCATCTTCCAACAACCGTATGTTGGACTGCTGCTCCCTTGACAAGATGAAGTGAAATCCTTCCTGGCTTGAGTTGGTTGACGAAGAGCGGAGAATCGCCGTCAAGAATTCCTTGGTGAAGGTGGGGTATTCTTTGTTGGAGGCTGGAGACTGCTTCCAGTGTGCTGCACTGTGGATATGATCCAAGTTTAGCAAGTAGCCTGAGCACCCACTGGGAGGTTTGAGCGATATCACTTACCCTTCGCTCGGTATGTTGTCCCCATGCATCAATACCTTCAATATGGTCAGCTTGCTGGAACGGCCCTCCAATATATTATGGCCGGCTTCAAAGACCTTGTCAACTGCGTCTTCCAGAGCTGGGAGAATGCCACCAAGCTCATCTTTGCTGCATTTACCTTTGAAAGCTAATGCTTTCATACAGAGGGTCCTGCTAGCATGGACTTCAGGCAAGTGATCAGCCCACCCTGTGATCCTCAGAATAGCAGGAGGAGTTTGGCCTGTTTCGATGCTGATCATAGCCTCTTTGCTTGGATCAGAGGACGAAGCGACGAGGTGTTTGAGTGCCTGGTGTAAAGGCAGCACTTGGCTCTCTTTCGCTGACTCGTCTACCTCAAAATATGCCTTTCCAACCCCGTGGAACAGGGTCTGTACCTTGCAGGGGTGGTAGATAAATGGCTGGAGTGGTGGCCATTTGTGCTGGTTGTGCTCGTGTTTTTTCATCCTGTCCTCGCTTTTGATAGCATATGCACAACCGACGAATCCGCAAGTAAAACCTGGCTCTGGGGGAGACAAACCCTGTATGGGGGGGCCACCTGGCCTTGGAAGTGGGACTTGGTTGGATTGGCCATATGTAGATGTGATGGCCATCACAGAATACTTGGAATTCTTTGGTGGTCTTGGGTAGGATAGTGGCCTTGTGTTGGCCTTTACAGTGCCCCTTGGCAGTGTCTAGTGTCAAGCAAATGCTGCAAGTGCAACAGATGAAGACATCCAGGCTGCAATGAAACCAAAGGCCAAGGGTGTCAAGTATACCACCTCCCTCAAGATAGGCAGCCTTTGGGTCAATGATGACAGGGTCATTTTCACGGCCTACATCACATTGAAAATCAGTGAGTCACATATGTTTCATTGGCAACTTGGGCTTGACTTACAACTCTCTTCCATTGTTCGGCTGGCTGGTGAGGTCATGGAAGGGGGATTGCTTGAGCATCATCGTGGGTGATGAGGTGGGAATGATAGGTTACAACACAAACTTACTGGCATAGAGGACTGCTGCTGGCTGAGCAGTATCAGCAGACGTGCCCAGCACTCCTCCTGGACCCTCAGGTACCAGTGGGGCTAGATGCAATTGTACAGAACGTCAGGAGTGATATCACACTACCGACAAAGGTACTTACCCAGTGACTGTTCTTCGAAAATAGCTAGGCTACTAGAGACATGATGGATGTCACGGACATGCTTCGTGGCTCAGTCCCTCCTGTTGGTTGAGACTGTGCAGCCAGGGAAAGGGCAAAGGAGTTTTCCTCCTTTGACACGAAAACAGAACCTTCTACCAGCGAGCTCAAAAGAAATAGGGGTAAGCATCCATCTTACAAATAATATAATTGTTAGTCCCAGCTCATCAGGAAGTATGGTATAGGCTCATGTAGATAGGTATTTACAAAGGTGTGAAAAGTAATCTGTTGTCATTGGGTGATGAGCTATTGAAATGGAGGCCCTTAGGTAGAGAGAGGAATGGACAAGGGATGGGGACAGGGACAGGGACAGGGATGGAGACAGGGACAGGGATGGGGACAGGGATGAGAGTGGGGATGGGGACAGGGACAGGGACAGGGACAGGGACAGGGACAGGGACAGGAGCAGGAGCAGGGATGAGAATGGGTACAGAGACAGGGATGGAAACAGGGACAAGGGTGGGAATGGGGATGTGGACAGGGACAGGGATGAGGATGGGGATAGTGTCAGGGATGTGGACAGGGATGGGAACGGGGATGGGGACACAGACAAGGATGAGGATGGGGACAGAGATGGAGATGGAGACTCAAAAAAAAATTCCCAAATAAGGAAGGAGGGACAGGGATGGACTCTAGTACTGTAGTCCGTCACACATATGGATAGGTGATTTGATTTGATTTGATTTTTCTGAGTGGGGGGGACAGGGGCTTTCTCCATGTTGGTGTTTTGATTATTTTGATGTAGATGACCGTTGGATTTTGATTAGATCATGGTCAGATTATGGTCAGATTTTGGTTTTATTTTGATTGAATTTTCATCAGATTATGATCAGATGTTGATTAGATGATGGTCAGATTTTGGTCAGATTGTGGTCTGATGACAGTCAGATATTGATCAGAAGATGGTCAGATGGAGGTGAACTGTAGGCAAAATATTGCTCAGATTTGGATTGGATGAGGATCAGATTTTGGGTTATGTAATGGTGAGACATAGGTGGCATGTTGATCAGATTGCATATAGATAGATCATGGTCAGATTTGGTCAGATTGTAGGTTGATCTTGATTAGATCATGATCAGATGAAGGTGAACCGTAGGCAAAATCTTGGTCAGATTTGGGTGAGAAATTGGTCAGATTTGTGCTTATGTAATCATTGGATCCAGGTCAGAAATTGATTGGATTACTATGAGATGTAGGTGAAACATAGGTGAAATCTTGGTCAGATTTGGGTCAGATATTGTTTATTTGTCCCCTTAACTTCTGATAACCCAGGGGGTAAACCCCCTGGACCCCTTTTTTTTTTAATCTGAGCCCTGAACTTTAAACCGAGCAACATCAGATCACATTGAGATTACGCTCAGATCTTGATTAGATCATGGTCAGACATAGGTGAAAACGTAGGCGAAATCTTGGTCAGATTTGGGTCAGATATTCTCAGATTTGTGCTTATGTAATCATGAGACATGGGCAAGATTACAGTCAGATCACAGTCAGATCTTGATTAGATCATGGTCAGATTTGGTCAGTTGGTCATCAGACATAGGTTGGACAAGGTATAGGTGAAACGTAGGCGAAATCTTGGTCAGATTTTGGTTAGGGTTTAGTATGCATGGATTGCATCTGTGATGAGGGAATGAAGTGCACCAGCGCTAGGTAACATCTGTCTCCAGTACATGATAACAGTGTATTTGTGTATTTCCTGACTAGCTGACTGACTCAATGTATTTGTTCAATCTGATCCACAGTGGATAGCATGTGAAGGGCTTTTCCATGTTGATAATCACTCCATTTGTGACCTTATGTGACATCTGGAGAGTGTAACAGTCAGCACAGGGTGCAAGGTTTAGGACAGTAGGAAAATCAAATCTGACAACAAACATTTCACAAAGCTCCATTGTCATTGATAAACCTGCTGAACTAGCTCAATTGCTCTTTTAGTGTGGTTATTTGATATGTTAGACCATGATCATGTTGGGAAATCTCAGCATCCAAAAGGATAGGTTAACCGGTCGACAGTGAAGCAAGAGTGGACAAGCACAAGGACCAAAGAAACAAAATCAGACCTTGATGACTGCAGCATTGAGCCCTTCAGCACCCCACATGAGTGCTCCTCCTTCCAATGCCCGTGGAGGTGAGGGTATACATGGCAAAGTGTTCAAGACAGTGATAGATGAATATAGAGTTGCTTGCTCCATGATGGTTGTGATCGGATTGGGTTATGATCTGTACCACCACGTGTAAGTATCATGGGACGCTGCGACCAGGGACATCGCTCACACTGCCTTGACTGCATACACCCATTCTACATCCAGTAAGACTTTGAGTGTGGAGTCTCTAGTGACCATCAAGACCTCAGTGTCACATTTCCAGATGCCCAGAATCTGCATTCATGCTGCTGCGTGAGTCTGCATGATCAAGGGTGATGACTGGGGGAGTGCAGAAAGTTCCTGGAACTAATCACTAGTAGACTTGAGAACCAGACTATCATGGTACATAGGTGGTATCTAAAGCACGCATGCAATGAGATGCCGCCACAGCTAGTAATAAATTGAGATGGTGGTGGCTGGCAGGTACCTCAAGCACAGAAAATCACAAATTCGCTGAATAACAATGCAACAACGATGTGAAGCTGATTGTAACAGGAGTACTCACAGTGACATAAGGCATGACAGTAACACCATTGACATGTCAACAGCTGGCTGCTCAGCTGGAGTTCTCTGTCAGAAACTATGTGTGATTGCAGAGTATAGTACTACATACCTGGAGTTCTCTGTCAGAAACTGAAGAAAGCGAATGTTACGCTAAGCGTAGAACTGAGACAATCCTTGGTGGTTCCGGTTAGAAGGTTTCAGGCAAAACGATGGGATGAACGGTGGAGTTCTCGATAACAACTTCCCAAGTTGCTCGGAGTGAGTCTTAGAACTACACTTGTATTGCGTAGAACTAGCTGGGGAACTATTGTACAGGTCATCGGGTATTTATAGGAGACTGGGTGGATAAATGGGGGAACTAGTCGAAAGAGTTCGACGGAGGAGAAGGATGTCCTTTAGAGGTAAGAAGGGAATCATAAGAGAGGTTAGACATAAGGGGAATGGGGTTCCGCTTTCCAAGAAAGGAAAAGTATTTTTATAAGGAAGTTAACACATCGGGAAGTTCTGAAAGTGGATGTGTTAATGTATCCCAATGGAGGTTGGAATGGGAAAGGCCAAAAGAGTAGAAAGGAGACACAGAAGGAGCTCCGTAGGAAAGGATCATTCCGGGTAAGGAAAGAGGAGTGATATCGTCGTAGTAAGAGTCGAAGGACATCGGAGATACTCGCCAAGATGGTTCCGGAAGTTCCGTTGGTACTTCCGTAGTTTCCGCTTCCGGAGGATCCGGATTTTCTGTAACAGCGAAGACAGAGAACTCCGACAGCTAAGTAGTGCGAAACAAATGCAAACAATGTCTAAATCAAGTAAAATAGTGAAAGTGCGCACAATGCACAAACAGAAAGCTAACATGACACCCATGAATAACCACGGGCAGCAAGGTGGAGGATTGCAAACACCTGAAGAGGGCTAGAGTTGAGATGATCAAGACACCTCATACAAGGGCCATCGCTGCCAGCAGAATCACACAAAACCAGTCATGCAAGTGTATTTGCATATGGCGTCCTATACGTCACAGGAATTAGGCCGGCTTCATGGATTAGCTCACCCTCCAATAGGGTGATCAATGCCCTCAAGGTCTTCTATGCCGATATTACCAATTGCTTCCTGTATGACGTACACAGCATCCCACTCACTTCCCAATTCTTCAGTTCCCAGCCTCCAGTTTTGTATCCTAGTCTATGAATTTGGCAACATCATGTGCTTTCTGCTGCTTTGAGGAATTCAACTTGATGTTGTCTACTTGTTAGTCAATATGGAGGCAATTGGGTTTTGATTTACAGTCCCTATTATGGCCCCTCCATATGTATGGGCAGTATATAAGCCATGCTCCCTTTCATGGGTCACAATTCCACAATAATGTTTGTGAAACCTGTGAAAGCAGCTGGATTCCCTCAGCTGGAGTCCAATATAAGAAGCTGTTATTAGGGAGATAGGTACTACATACCTGGAGTCTGATGTAAGAAGCTGAAGAAGCAAATATATTGAACTCCAAAGTCTATATACTTTACCTATATACATCAACAAATACCAAGTGGCTGAAACTCTAAGTAAGTGTCACAAAGCAAATGGAAAGGGATTGAAGTGCAATCAATGCAGCTAACACTGCCCTGTGATTGTGCACATCTCTAAGAAAGTGAAACCTACTGAAATGGTCCAAGTCCAAGCGAAGCACAGAAGTGTTGCACTTTGAGGCGAGGCAATGCCTTAGTGAGTAGCTCAGCTGGCATGTCTTCTGTAGGAAGGAAATGAGGTGCAATAAGCCCTGTATCAACCACATGTCTGAGCCAATACCACTGAAGATCCAAGTGCTTCATTCTCCCATGATGCTCTAGTTGTTTGGCGACCTGAATCACTGACTGGTTGTCCATATGAAGCATTGATGGTCCAGTCACCTCATAACCTAGCTCCTGCATGAATTTGTTATGAAAATGTGACCATAGCTGGAATTGAACCAACTGTCTCCCAGGTGTATACCAGATGCTCTAACCACTGAGCGATTTGACCAGGGTACTAGTGTCAACACAATACTGTTTATATCAAGTGTCAACACAATACTGTTTATATCAAGTGTTGTGGTGATTGTACACCACGAGAAATAGACAGAATGCCAACTCCCAACAGAATTTGTGCATCCAGACAATCTCCTTGCCTGCTTCACATGTAGGGACATACTTGGCTTCAGTGGTAGACAGTGCAATGATGGGCTGACGCTTGGACATCCAAGAAACAATGCCAGTATCTTAGGTATCTTGACGACATAGGCACTGGTTGAGTGTCCAGAGTCCTTGCATCCACCATGTGTTAGGATTTGACATTCTGTCCATTTCCATAGTGGGTCCATCACCACAACACTTGATATAACCAGTCTTGTATTGGCACTAGTACCCTGGCCAAATAGCTCAGTGGTTAGAGCACCTGGTATACACCTGGGAGGTTGCTGGTTTAATTTCAGCTTTGGTCGCATTTTCATAACACCATGGTTGGCATCAGAGAAGGTGGTGAACAGCTCAGAGGACAAAGGACAATTGCACCTCCATAGTTGACAGAATGCATGAAATTGCACTTGTCAATCATTCTGGGACTCTGCTCGTACAACAGTCATAAACCATGCAGGTTCCATGGGTGTTGTGACTGTTACGAACGCTCCAATTCCACTCTTTAACCCCTATGAATACTTCATTCCTCGCATGCAAAACCAAGTCACTTTTTAGATCACATGACCTACACGTGTTATGCTTCATGCCAAACCTATGCTCGGAATACAATCCTATTGGCTGCCACACAAAGCATTGCCACAGGACTTCTCATCCAATAGGATATGATCCAGATCACCTGACGAACACATGTATCAAAGGCAATGCGCCTTATCTATGACTCACTCGCACAGCCAACGAGGCAGTGTGTCTTCTATGACTCATGATGACATTCATCCAATAGCATAACAGACTCTTATCTACGCACGGACCAGTATGTACAAATAGATACAAACATTGTAGTAGTATATAAACCCCAATGCCAGGCCAGAGAACTCCAGTAAAGTTCTCTTGGTGATTTCCCCTAAAGACTTCTGATAAAGGGATTGACACCTCTAAAGGACATAATCCTTTGCTCGCTCCTATTCACAACTCCTCCACTTCACTACGAACAGCTCATCCATTTAGGGTTGCTTCACCTCCTACCCCTCTGCCAAAAAGGAACGAGACCCCAATGCCATGGATGTTGACTCTGTCCGCATCCCTAAACTCACCCCTGAAGAGTGCGATCGCTGCTTCAAAAACAACCTCTGTCTCCATTGTCGAGAACCCGGCCACCGCGCCACCAACTGCTCAAAATTCCCCTTGAGCAACACCAAGAAACCTGCCAAGAAGGTCAAGAGGACCACCACCCCTGCTGAAGAAGTCCCAGCCCTGATAGAAGTTGAGGACAATGATGATGAAGATGAAACACCCGCAGTCAAACGGGTGTTTCTGGATTTTTGAAACGAGGAACTGATTCTACGCCAGTTTCCTCCTCTACTGCGTATACTAGCCCTGTACTCTTAGCCGATTCAACTTGGAAGGCAATTCATATCCGTTCTCAGCTTTTTGACCCAGCTAGTACTTGCAAAGTCGTAGATGTCTCCCCTCTGGTCGACTCTGGTGCCGACATTAACTGTATTGACTGGAACTTTGTTGACAAACACAAATTCCTGAAAACCCACCTCGACTCCCCCATCCCTGTCCAGAATGTCGATGAAACCATCAACCGAAAAGGAGCCATCCGGTTCACCACCACCTTGGCCCTTCGTCTCCTGGACAAATGTGTCCATCATGTCAAGTTCTTCGTCATGCACTGCGGAACTGAGAACGCTATACTCGGTCTTCCATGGCTCAAAATCCACAACCCCATCATCGATTGGAAAGCTAGGTCCTGTTAAGATTCATTATCTGAACCCATCTTTTTCTTTGTCAACTCGGCTTAACCCCTAGCCTTGCTCCTCGACTCCCTCTTCGTCGCTTCACCTATGGCTTAGCCTCTCTGCCTACACTCATCCTCTCACCACCAGAACACCCTCAGAGCTCTTCATTGAGTCTCTCCCCTTCATCCTTCGACCTCGATCCTCAATGGATCCACTACTTGGCATCTGCCCTAGACTTCGGACTTCTCCATCCAATACTACAGATCGACTTCTCCCCGATCCTAGACCTCTCGTCTTGCCTCGTCTTGCCTCGTCTTGCCTCA